>CBVK0100228568.1:0-24676 GCA_900067695.1 Picea abies
GGATGAAATGACGAAGAAAGTTTGCCTTCCCTTGCAAAATTTGTAGCTAGTGAAGTGAGGAAGGAGGAGGAAGATTGAGAATCACCTCGACCTTCAAAGGATCGACCCTAATCCCTTGACGTGAAACAATAAATCCCATATGTCCACCGGATTTTACGCTTAAAACACATTTGTGGGGATTCAAGCGTATATGGTAAAACCGACAGCAAAGGAAAATGGCACGGAGGTGTGTTGGATGATTTACACAGCACATGGAATGAGTGGGTAAGTCATCAATATATGGCTGCACAATGTGCTTTATATCATGAAAGGCATAAGATATAGCACATTGAAAAGTTGTGCTGGCATTCTTTAAACCGAATGGAAGTTTCCGGTAAGCGAAAGTGCCCCAAGAACAAATAAAAGTGGTCTTGTATTGGTCTGTAGGTACGATATTGATTTGATTATATACGGAGAAACCATCCATCAGAGAGAAGATTTCACTTCCGGCACAATCATTGACTATCTGGTCAATGAAGGGGGTAGTAAAGTTGTCTTTAGGACAAGCTTTATTAATGTCTCTATAATCAATGCACACACAGATCGTACCTTGTTTCTTGTTGATCAGAACAAGATTGAAAACCTAGTCAGTTAGATCCATAGGGTAAATAAAGCTAGCTTTGAGAAGTTTCTCAACTTCAAGCTTGATAGCAGTTGTTTTACATGGGTGGACCAGACGAAGTCATTTCCAGATGGGTTTAGCATCCAGATATGTCTTAATTTCATGTACAACAATGTCAGGGTCAATACCCAACATTTCTTCATAGCTCCAGGAAAATACGTCACCAAATTCTTGAAAAGGAGGTTTATAGGTGTCAATTTCGTCATTGGAACATGAAGGTCTGATATGCACATTTTCGACAACTCTAGGTTTTATGGATATGTCGAGGGGGATGGTGGGTGAGATATTACTTAAGTTCACTTCGTAGAACATATCGTGTGTAGACTCAGGAATGGTAGAAATGATGGCAATGGTTGACAGGGTTGAGATCCATTGGTAACTCTCAATGGTATGTTGTTCTAGGAAGAGAATGGAATGATGATGTCCATCATCCCAAGGGGTATTTTCGACAACTCTAGGTTTTATGGATATGTCGAGGGGGATGGTGGGTGAGATATTACTTAAGTTCACTTCGTAGAACATATCGTGTGTAGACTCAGGAATGGTAGAAATGATGACAATGGTGTTGAGATCCATTGGTAACTCTCAATGGTATGTTGTTCTAGGAAGAGAATGGAATGATGATGTCCATCATCCCAAGGGGTATCTTCCATGGACATAACAGACATAATCATCTCGTCCATAGGAAAAATGATGTGGAATCGATTCAGAGATAAATCACCAAGAGAGGGGGTAGAAGGGGTTGTCGATTGAATGTCTTGATAATCAGATTCGACTAGACTCAAAGGCATTTGGTCGCCATCACGAAGAAGATCATCGAGGTTGGGTACTATCCACGGGTCATATGACACAAGGGTTTCGCGAATAGAGGTGGAGATTATGTTGATTTAGGTGACAAACGGATGTGGAACATCAGGTGGTGGAATGGAGAAAGAACCCATCAAAGAGGAATCTTTAAGAAGACCCACACCGATGTTCTCATATCTAGGGGGGGGTTTTGCAATGAAAGGGACGTTGTTGGTATGTGTATCAGAGTTGAAGAAGGCCAATTGGTCCACCGTAATGACTTTTCCTTGATGTGGGAAATGCACAACATGGAAAAGAGTGGACACAACTGCACACATGGAATCGATCCAGCTACGACCAAGTAGAAGGTTGTAATCGAGAGGAACGTCAAAGACCTCCATTTCAATGTTGATCGTTTTGCCTTCTAACGTAATAGGAAATGAAGGGAGGACACCGTAAGGCTTAAAACCAGATCCATTGAAGGCTTTGAGCGTGTTGTGGGATTCATTTAAGGGAGGAGAGATGATGGCTTTCCAACAAGTAATAGACATGACACACGTCGAGGCACCCTGATCAATAATTGTTCTACAAATGTTCTTGTCAGAGAAAATAACTTGTATTTGGAATGCAAGTTGAGGGGTAACCATGGAATGTGATCTTCCAAGTAAAAAATTATTAAATTTGTATCGGTAGGGTCAATTCCACTAATATCTTTCAGCAGTGCCTTTCATTGTATAGGAAAAATCTGAAGGAATTTGAGGGCTGACATCACAGATGGTGCTTGGGCCAGATCTTCGACAATACTGTAGTTCTGGGCAGCATGTGCATGAGGATTGAAAGAATATTTTTAGACAACACCCTTTGCAAGAGGGTGAAGAACTATATCTAGGCTCGGTCATTCGAGATGAAGAGGACCATTGGTAGGTGGAGTCGTGGGAGATGGTTGGACCAATGAAGTTGGTATTGCATCAACCTTCTCTTTGGAGGAAGAATAATCTTTGGCTCGAGTGGTAAGTGTGATGTCATTCTTCTTTGAATCACTTGTACACATTAAGACATAGGATGTAGTGGAGGGGGAAGGTTGGTCATGGATAACCAATTGGGATTGTTGTTTATAAGGGAAGGGTTGTGACAACATGGCCGAATTAGGCAGTTTTAGGGTCCCTTGAAGGAACTTAGTAACCTCGGCTCGCCTTGGAAAATCCTTAGTGTAGTGATTATGGCCACAAATAAGACAAGGGTATCGGGGTTTGCGCTTATCCTTATCGTCAACAGGTTGTGTTTTGGTTTTCTAAGATTGCAAATTATTTTTATCCTCCGTGTTCTTACCCTTACCTTTTTTGGATTTATTTTTTCCAGTGGGGGTAGAGTGAACAGAGTTCACCTCAGAAGTCTTATCGGTGGGAGGGGTAGGAGACAGAGCATTTTTAACATTAGAAGCAATGAATTTGGGGTTGTTTCTAGAGGCTTGGACGGATTGGGGTTGGGCATGGAAAGTGCCAATCATACTGTTAGCTGCATGAGAAGCAGCATGAGTAGTTCAAGTAGCAGAAGTAGAAGGACGAGGTGTGTCAGGGAGTAAGTTGTAAAGAGTACCCGTTTGTGAGTAAACGAGGTCGATGTATTGTGCACTACTGATTGCCTATTCTTCTGTGACAACTCCATCCATGGCAATGTCACTAGCGATGTCATTTGTGAATGATTTCGTGAACCACTTTGCCAACAACTGATCAGGAAGTTCAAGTTTGATGAGACGTCGTCTTCGTCGCCACTCATGAATGTGATCAGAGATATGAGTGGCTTTGGTTTCTTTGAAAGAACTCAAAATTTTGGTTCCTGTCGTAGTGTATCGGTAACTGGTAGTGGGTGAGGAAATCCATAGCGAGGGTGTTGAAGTTGGTGAAGAAACCTCGTGGTAATTCTATATACCACTTCGTGGCGAAACCTGTGAGAGTTCGTTGAAAAAGGCGTAAATGAATAGAGTCATCCATTAAAGAGTTGGATGAACACCAAAGGTGAAAATTCATTACATGATTGTTTGGTTCCACTCCTGGTTTACCATCGAATTTAGGGATTTTAGATGGTAGTTTGGTCAGTATCGTGGGCCATTGAGGAGAGTGAGGGATCAGATCATTTAAAATTCTCGATAGATCAAGAAGATCTAGGGTGGATAAGAAGGGTAACTGTCTATTCGCGTGTGGGTACTAGTGAGTTTGGGGAGGGAACCCTATAGGAATACCAGTGGGACCATAAGAAGTTTGCATATAATGTGAAGATCCAGGTAGATTAGGTTGTTGGTGTGGAGGCAACTAATTTATAGGGTTGTATTGGTTGGGGTTTTTCCCTTTAACAAGGGTGTGGGGTTGAGCGTTCGAGCCCCAAATAAGATTGGACGTACCTGGATATGGTTGGCCTGTACTAGGGGGTATGAAGGATTTATCTTGACGTCGTTGCCCCCCAGTCGAGTGAGCATTATTTTGGATAAGATAGTTCCAATACTGGGCCAAGGATGGAGGTATGTTTTTTTCATAGGGTGGGGTAGGTGGGGGTTTCCTTCCAATCGGGGGTTGTGTTCCAATTGGGATTTGTCTTGTAGAAGGAAATTGGGTTTGGCCTCCTTGGTTAAATTTTCCACTGACAGGAATCTGGTAATTAGGTGTGAAAGACGAGATGGTGCGACTAGGGTTGGTGCCTCTGATAGAGGATGGAAGAGGTCCTCTGAAAGGGGGTCGAGGAAGTGTCAGAATGAAGCTAGGAATGATATGGTACCCATAAGGAGTGGAAATTCTAGGAGTCCTGGATGGGATTTGTGTAGGAGCGAGAATAGAAGCATTCAATGCATGATATCCAGGGGGAAGTGTTGGGGTGAATCTAGGTGAAAGAAACGTGCCAATGGGAGCTTACCTAGCCATCATAATCCCGATGTGAGGATGCATAGTATCTGGGACCATTGCATAATGGACCGTTTGTAGGGGGGTAGTCAAGACGTGGTCGACTGGTGGAGCGTCTAAACCAGGAAAATAATAGGTAGTAGTAAAAGGTATTGCATCTGGACTGGATGTTTTCGGCAGCTCAGGTGTGATAGTGATATCAACACCTTCTCCTGAGCCAAAGATGTCCCGTCTAAAAATGTCAGTAGTCTAAAAAGGATCTTGACCCTCAGGTCCTGTGAAAGGTGTAGTTGGTAATCTAGAAGACTCAACAACTATTTCTCTAGAAGAATTTATCTCGAACAATACGTCTCTCAGAGTCGGGAGGAAGTCGGAAGTCCACTCCAGAATTGGAAATTTAGAACCATTCTAAAGAGTTAGTTCTTTCCACTTGTGGAGTGGAAATGTCTTGGACTTCACTCTGTTGAGGAGAGTCCTCCGATGAGTTGGTAGAAAAGGGTTGAGAACCTTCCAAATCTTCTGGAGGTAGGCCTTGCACTCTACGTGAATGACGTGGAGGGTCAATTGTGATCGAGTTGAAATCTTATGAAAGAAATTCTATGGCCAATCTTGGGTAAAGAAACAAACATGATAGTAAAATCTAGAAATCAAACCAAGCAAACAAGACCTTCCAATTCCGAAGTCACTAGTTGGTGATGAAATCCAATGTCGCGACGACGAGACAAGAAGGGTCTGGGTGAGGGTGGAAAAGTTACGTTCATGACCTGCTTAACGGACTTACACCCTGGTGCAAGCTCCCACACATAATCATGGGTATACCCTCCAAGGAGCCTGAGTGAGTCTGGCCAACATCGATTCCAGGTACCATGAAGACTTAGCCCTTCATAGTCACCTTGTGTAATACCCTAAGATGATAGGCTACTATGGTTACTGCAGAAAACAATGATGCCTGGGGAAATAGTCAATAGTTTGATCCACACACAATGGAAGGGTATCTAGCCCGAAATCAACTTGAGAGGCTTCCACTCATCATTGTGGGTATACCTTCAAGTGACCCCTGTAATATATGCAATCTCTACACTGAGATCAACAAAGTAGGGTGAGTAACTCTGTCAATCTCAATGCAACCTCAGGTTTGACCCTTGTGTGAGAAGGGCTTCTCAGGACCAAATGATGCAAATGGATTTTGACACTCCTTATCACAATATACTATTGTGTTTTTTGTGCTTTTTAGAGTGTGTCTCACTGCCTATTCCAAAGCTCTAGCCTAGCTAATGTTGGTGCAAAAGAGCCCTAGAAAAGTTGCTAGTTGAATTTTAAAGTTGCACAATATTATTAAAGGTTGTTGTTACGCAAAAAGGAGATGGAAATGAAACCAATGTTGTGTAAGAATCTGACCCAACAATGCGTAAATAGGCATGAATGATACAAATTTCCAATCGATGAATTCTATCTACAGGAGGGAAAGAGGAGTTTTCTAGAACAATGAAACTACGATGTACGATCTTTATTGAAATGCAATATCAAACGATCATGAACAATGCAAATTACCTATTCGTTCTCTTTCAATATTTGAATGCCAATATTTTTCGAATAAATGGTTGCTTAAAAAAGAAAAGAAGAAAAGAAAAAATCTTTAATTTTTTTATTAGAAACCAAGCAATAGGGATAAAACTAAGAAAAAGTAAGCAACCAATGAAAATGAAATACTCAACAAACACCTGAATCAATATTTCAATAAAGATAAAAATAACAAACTGACAAGACCAGTCTCTTCAAATGCACATGGACAACAATTTTCCAAGTAGTAAGCAATCAAAAAGAACAATTAATCCCAATTTTTAATCCAATCAAAGGCTCTCGACCAAACAAGCACTTGGATTTCAGAACCATAGATTATACCCTTGTTAAGAAAAGGTCAAGATGTAAAAATTGAGAAAAAATGATCAAGAAGAGTTTTCAATTTCCGAAAACTAATCACTCACAATATTTGAAGTCAATAAACAATCAATCACTGGCAAAAGAAGTTCTTCCCAGACGAACAAACAAATCTGGGCATCTGAAGATGAAAAATACCTAATCCAAAGTTTTTACAAGTGAGTTCACAGTCTGATAGTGGGGTACAATGCGAGAATTAAGGATTCTCACAGCCTAGACAAAGGTAGGGTGTGATAAGGTCTCACTGAACCGAACACTAGGGTGAGAACTTCAATGATTCTCAAAAGTCATAGAAAGGTACAGTGCGAGAAGGTTTGTAATCAATTAAAATTTGGAAAAAGGATAGAACTTTTGAGTGAACTTATGGATCCAGAGAGTCTGTAAGGATCTCCTAAAGACTCAGAGATTTATTGGGAATGAAAAAGGGTAGGTCAAGAGCAAATGGCCAAGAAAAAACCACAGAAATGGGTAGTCTCCCCAGTGGAGTCACCAATTTTGTTACTAGATAAATCGGTAGGTGCAGACACTAACTGATCTCCCTAGATCCACCTAGATCTAGAACAAAATAGGACAATACATGACTCTTTCTCTAAGTTGCATCCATTGAATCTACTACCAAGAAGGAATGAGTGAGATACCTTTGTATCACTTCCTTAGGTCTTTGTTGTTCCTACTTCACTACGGTGCTCTTGTGAAATCAGGTCCAAGAAAACACAAACCAACCAATGTGAAGATAGAAAAATATATTCAATGTCAATCTATGCATATGATCAAGGAGTTATGTAATAAAATAAGAGTGATTTTATGGGAAAGGGACATGCTGTTGTATTATATTAAATGAAAGTAGAAGATACAACTAGATCACCTTGATGTCGCAAGATTCCTTCCAGTGACCCTTGGTTCCAACACACACACTTGCTCTACACTTGCATGAAGAAGATCTAGTAAGACTTGATAGACAAATAGAGTTTTCAAGCTTCTATCCAAACAAATTTCTTCACACAATTCTTTCACCAATTCTTCATTCAATCTTGCTTAACCTTTTCCATGAGAAACCTTTCAATATATAGGATAAGGAGAGATTGTTAAATGGATGAGGATGATCCCACTAAATCTGAGAAGACAGTAGGATGCCAACCATGTGAATGCCAACTCATTTTCTAGAAGATCCTCTTCTAGAACCTTCCTAACCTCTTCTTTCATTTTTAGCCTTGAAACAGGTTCACACCCTGCTTATAGAGCAAACTGCAAACTCCTCATAGGCTAAGTATAGAACAACCTGTGAGAATGAGGATTTTTGCACTCTGCATCATAGGTAGTCTGCGAACTCACTTTAAAAATATTCTTTGTAGAGGAAGACAATAGTCACTTTTCTCAGGAAAAAATTCCTTATGAGAGCCTGATCACATAATTGTAGATACATCACCAGGGTGACCAAAATCATGTGTAACAACCCCATTGGGTAAGTTGGTACCTCAACCACCCGGGTTCATAAATTTTTCATAGGACCTTCGTTTTAGGAGCATGATAGCCCATTGAAAAGGTCTTTTCAAGAACTACACATTAAAACATCAAACTCTAATTTAGACTATTATTTGACTATGGAAAGCCAAAACAAAACTGTTCAGGGCCCCAAAACGACCTTGGAAGTACAGAAAGATGTGTTGACATGAAAACTTCCAAAATACGCCAGTTGGATTAGGTGGGCAGACACTAGTCTCTACCTGGAAGATGTCTAGGGCTTCAGACAACCCCCGAAGTGTAGAACTCACAATTACAAAGAAGTACAAAAGAACGTGCTAAAATAAAAACTGTCAAGAGGAGCCACTTGGAATAGGTTGGTGGCCACCAATATCCACCTCAATCAGGAGATGACCTTGAGGAGTGTAAAAGTAATATTTTCCCTATCAGAAAATTTGTAGACCAAAAAATACCCTTTGAGCAGATTCAAACATTTATCTACAACATCCACATCTATCAGTCCTTCAAATAATGAAATATCAAAATTTACTTGTACCTTGAAGGGGGTTGCATGGCCACTTGATGAAGATGCATCTCCTATTGTGCAAATTTCAGGTTGGGCATATTCTCACCTAACTAGCTATCGTTCACTTGGTATTTAGGTTGAGTATGTGTGGAGGCACCATCTCCAAGGGAACCATTTATGGTCAATTATCAACTATTCTTTGGTGGGTCCACTATATTTCTTGAGGATGAGACTTCGGTGGGAAAATCGTGCCTTTTCCTTTGAGTCAAATTGTGGAATGTTGTTTGCGTAGAGTAACTGTCGAAAACTTAAATTAGGTTTCAGTAGTACTCAATCAGCCACACGGTCCTTTAATTGCAAAAAATATTCTCTTGTTTACAAGCCTCATCGAAGGTGTGATTAACTTCAATTACCAACTTCTTGAGCCATGAGATCTAGTTAAACAATAATTAAAAATGTTTTGACATGCATGATTACGGTCAATTAACAATGCATATTAGTCATTATTAATACAAATAGAACAACCAGGTATGCATTACTACATGGAGTGAACTCACAATCTTTTCCACTCACAAAGACCTAATCTTTCGCTGCTCCAATCTTCCAGTTTCTGATTCCCACGATAATTCTTTACACAAGTTTTTAAGGACGACACTGAGTGTAATGGTCAAGGCATTATGTGCACCTTCTAGGGTAAAACTTAAACTCTGGAATGAAGAACTCTAGCGCTAGGTGGGAACACTTATAATTATTAATATAATTATATTAATAATCATATATGGAAATGGTTAATGAATAATGTAATAATTAATGGAATATAATTAAAACTTATGCTTTCAGTATGGATAACTAAAGTGCAAGTTGCACAATCCTAGGTAAAGAAAAACAAGAAAATACTTGTACACGTTTTTTACTTTGATGATTCATTAGAATTAATGTAGAACATATTTTAGTTTTTATTAATGAATTTGTATCTTCTATAGGAGAAGTATTATTATTTAAAAAAAAAGGTTGAAATTAATGCGTTATTATAAAGTTACCTTATGATTATCCTCTTTAAAGGATCATAATCCTTGACTTGCTTAAACTTGTTGATCAGATCAAGAGGGTCATTACATACACTCGTTTGTATAAATGAATATTGTTTACACTTTACATCTATAGAAAAGAAGTTGATTGTTTGCTCAACCCTTAGAGTGTAAATTAGTTAGGCATTGCTTATTCAGTTCACATAAAATTTTAGTGCATTAGTTGTGCAACCACAAATAAGGTTGGAAGTTAATAACAGTGTTATAGAAAAATTTGCCTCACCATTGCTATCTTGCATAGAGGGCCTTTTTCCATTTCCCTATGCAAACTTGTCATCCCTTTTTTATGAATCCAGAGCTAAAAATAGATATTTTTCCACATAAATGTGCCAGATCTACTATACATCATGCGTATACATAGGTTGCTCCACTAAAACATGTGTACATCGAGATTTGTGCCAAAAAATACAAAAATGAAGTTGAGTTTCCATGTCACGATAGGAGATCTTTGATCCTTGGCCTTCCATATACTAGAAACGTTCTGACTTGACCCTTCAATTGCATTTTGAAGGATATAAGAACACAATTTCGAGCTATGGAAAAGAGGAGAAAGCATTCAACTTTGAGAGAAAAGTTACTTTGGAGAAATTACTTCATATTGAGTTTGCATCCCTTTGTCCCTCAAGTGTGAACACAATGTTCAACCCCCAAGCTCTTTCCCTATTGTTGAGAGAACCTCATTGTCTCTTTCCTATGAGCTTTCCTTTGGTGGAGGATTGAAGTGGTGGAGGCCCAGTTGGAAGGAACTTGGTTTCTTGGTTTCAAACCGTGTTGAAAAATCTTGCTATAACAAACACTTTTACTTATTTTTGCTTCTTCAAATAGACCTTTGTTGAGTGGAAGCTCTTATAGTTTCTTGAAGAGGTGAATTGGTGATTTGGGAAAATAGTATATTTAGTTAATTAAATGATAGAAGATGATAAAAAAAAACTATATATATAGAGTGAGAGAGAGAGAGAGTTGCGTGAAATCGTAAGTATTATGTTTATCAAGTTGACCTTATTTTATGTTTTTTCTTACTCATTTATTTCCAGTTGGGAGGATGTTATATATGGTATTACAATAGGGTTCCACTCTACGACACTAGACTCGTTACAAATTCTAATGATTTATATTTAATTAAAGTTGTATCACTAATATAAATCAATTTTGTTTTATGGCAGGTATCATGGATAGAGGACGAAGGATGAGTAAATGCCAGGTGAGGATCTTGATAGTCATATAATACATTCGTTCTAAGGTGAGGATCTTGATGCCTCAGAATTCGCATGATGTTGTACAAAAATATTTTATCATTGAGGAGGAATTGAACAGTGAAGGTCAGGGTAGGAATCCTTCTAAGAAGATAATATAGACTCCACATAGAGTGTCGTAGCAACATACACTCATTAGATATACTTTTATTCAAGGAGATACACCCAAAGGACTTATATTTTTTACACCATTCTGTTTCAGGATAAATCCGTGAGTGCAGACACAAACCGATCTCCCTAGATCCACCTGGATCTAGAACAAAACCGGACAGAATAATACACTTTCCCTAGATCTAGACTATTGAATGGACTAAAAGGTAAGGATTATGGACATACCTTATGAACTCTTTCCTTAAATCTCTGTTGTTCCAAGCTTCGCTTCAATGCTCTTGTCTCATTCAGATCACAACAGTACAAACCAATCAAAGTGAAGGCAGATCAATATATTTAATAGCTAATCTATACATATGATCAAGGAGTTATGTAATAAAGTGACATCATCTTTATGGGAAAGGGACATATTACTATATTGAATTAATTGAAAGTGAAACTTACAACCTAAACCTTGATGTCGTAGGTCTCCTTTCGATGGCTCCTATCTCTGACACACACACTTGCTCATGCATGAAGAAAATCAACCACTTTTGATGACCTTGTTGTTGTCTCTAGCTACTGTAGCATCAGTCCTCCATACAGTCTTGCACTAATTCTCCAATCAATCTCTTGATAGCTTGTTGCTTGCTTAACCCTTTCCATGAGCAATATCCTCAATATATAGGAGAAGATAGATTAGTTACTTGGATAGGAAATGATACCAAGATATCAGGAAAACTAGTATTTAGATAACCATTCGCTAGCCAACTCATTCTTCTCGAAGATTCCCTTCTAGAAGGCTCGAGAATTTCATCTTTTTCCTCTTTAAGAAGATGTCCGCACCTTGACAATTAGGTATAGTGCGAACCCCTCGCACTATAGCTTAAAGCAGCCTGCGAGAATAAGGCATTCTCGTAGGCAAGTATATAGGTAGCCTGCGAACTTCTTTTAAAAAAATGATTTGTGGAAACAGACAAGTGTAACTTTTCTCAGGAAAGTGTTCTTAGTGAAGAGCTTGATTTTCCATCATCATAACATCATCATGAGATCATCACAATGACCAAAATTATGGATAACAGAATGCCCCCCAAAGTCTGAGAGTGGATCTAGTGACAGTCGATGGACTTTGTAAGTTGCATGTGTGTGTCGAGAATCAAGAGCACATCTAATCGGAAACCTGCAAACATCCAAGCATCAACATAATATCATGTATACCAATTCCTGAGGTAGGCATTCCCATACTCAGATCATAGACTGATGACATCATAAACAAAGTTCATGGCCACCAATCATACACTATGGATCCATGCAGTCATAATATAGCATAGCCACCTGAATACACTGTGGATCTATGCGACAAATTTTCAATCAAGACGATGTAGCCACGAAACATACATAGTGGATCTATGTGTCACAAATTATACATACTCCATCGCAACCTGGATCACAAAGATAATATCCAGGGCCTTCAATCTCATCGCCCAAAGTACGAATCGAACCATGTGATTACATGTGTTGAAGTTGAACATGGCAGAAACCACTTGATTACCGGTCATTGATGCAACCATTAACAAGTGCGAGGGAAATCATCATTGATGTCAATGACTCCCAAGGTACTATAGTACAATCCATCGAGTGTGAATAAATGAGTTGATGTCGAACATCCGATAAAATATTTCGATCAGGGGTCAATGATGTAAACCCACTGTCGAAAGTGAGAAACTTGCCATTGAGGCATGCAAACTTCAAGGTACTAAATAATTTCTAAGTCTTGATTCCGGATAATGTGCTGAAGTCGACGGAACAAAACTCGTCACAGGAGGGCCTTAATGTATCCCCCATCAATGACACGAAATGAGTAACAGAGTTTGAAGGTGGAACAAAGCATGTAGCAATTGGACTTTGGACACAAGGAAGGCCGACACAGAGTGAATGGATAACTGCAGATGGCCGACTCAATAGAGGTTTCGGATGGACTTCTCTTGAACATATGAATGACACGACCAATGATTTGGCAGCATTGACTCAAAGATGATGCATGGAGAAACCTTGCAATTAATCAAAAGAGAGACAGATGGATTTCCCAAACCAACTTCGAATGATGAATAGGGGGTGTCATGCTCAAGAGAGACACTTACTGCCAATCAATACAAAGATGAAACATATCCCTTTCCCAAATTTCCCCCCACCATTTCTGTCAAGTACCTCTTTATTTTTACACAAGCTTGAATAGGATCACATATGCTTGTTGATATAAGCTCATCCTTCGGACGAGTCCCTTGGAGTATTTTTAACGAACCCTAAGAAGGAGTGGTTCGGTCCCATGATGGGTTTGTCAATGTTTGTTTAACGAGTCCAGAGATAGTAAACTCGAAGGTTTTTCAAGATTATAGAGTTTGGAAAAACACTTAAAAGAGAACTCTCTCAGTTTCTTTTTCGTACAATAGTCCAACGAGACTGAAAAAAGATTAAACTATCGCTTGAAGGACACATACTTCAAATAATTTAACGAGCGTGAAAATAGCAAGATCACTCGACAATCTTTTCATGTTTAGAGAGTCTAAAAAGAGCTTAAAGATAACTCCAGGGGGGTTCCTTTTTCGTGTAACCACAATGAGCCCGAAAAAGAGATAAAACGACGCTCGATCACGTTCTTATGTTTTTCACAAGCGCAGGAACGGATAAAAGGTGCTCGAGGTTTTGTGTCAAAACCATAACAAACAATCAAAATCAAACCACACCAGGTAAAAATTCTATCCATGATCATCCATGTTTTGCACCTGCCAATCATTTCACTCATTTTCACATTAGTGATTAGGGTTAAATAATGAATAAACATAAAAAACCCACTTTTGACATAGTAAAAAGTAATTAAAATGAATCCATAACAAATTTTACCATATCATTTTACCCTTTTACCATTTGAGTTAAAAAACCCTCATTTTACCCTCTACCTTCGATGTCGATTTCCGGGCGCTATGGGCGATCATTTGGCGAGCCGTCAGCAACATTTTGGTAAGTTCTCAATCCCTTATCTTTTCATGGTTCAAAATTATATTTTCATTGGTTAAAAGTCAAGTTTTAAGTCAATTTTTTGAACCCTATGCGCTCGGGAGCATTCTCGCAAGTGACCCATACGAGACCTACGAGAATAACCCATTCTCACAGGTGGGCCTTAAGGCGCATGCAATAAGTTCGCACTACGCGTAATAGGCCACCTACGAACAACGTAGAATCTAAAAAATTTTGTAACGTTTAGCCAATTGCAAGAATTTTATCTCATGAATAAAATCACTGACCATGTTTGTGTGTTTTTTTATGCAGGTTGCTAGCCACAATCATGGTGTTAGAGTGGTGGGAATGAGAACATGAGGAGGACAATGCCAATGTCAAAAACCATCCTCCTACCATAGCTGCACTAAGAGACTGTGGTCTTTTAAAGTATTTCTGTATCCCGGGCATGAGAGCCCAAGTGCAATTACTGGAATACATAGTCCGAATGTGGGATCCGGACCAACAAGTCTTCATCGTGGGAGCTCATACCTTGACAATTGACATAGAGGACATCTATTTCTTGATTGGATTATCCATGTGGGGATCCTATGTCAGTTTGACTAGCAGCAGAGCAGGGGGTCTAAAAATGAGTGAGTATTGCAACCAATACTGCGTGCCTGAGGCTGAACGACAGAAAGGAAAAGTGGCAATTTGGGGAGTGACTGATTTGACTCTCAGCACCATTCTCTTTACCATTTCTCGGATGGTGGGAAGTGTTGCTCCACATATGGCTCTACAAAGCTATTTCCAGTACGCCATCGAGTGTACTGAGCCTCGGGTATTTAACTGGGCCGACGCAGTATTATGCAATGTCAAGAAACAGTTGACTAAGTGCAGGCGTGGAAATCTGAAACAGTTTGGTTATGGGTCTCTGTTAGTGTCCTTCTTCCTAGAGAGAGTCCTGGTATTCCGTCTATAGGACGAGTGGGATCTTCCTGGTCCCAGAGATCCGAGGATGTTGCAGTGGTGTCGGCTCATGGCCCAACATGTGGCAGGTCCTATTGTCAAATATGACAATGTTTTCTTTGACTGGTTGCAGAACCAGATGTTGATGGTGGACGACTACACATATGCTGGGTTGGACTTGAGAGGAGATCCGGATCTTGCACTTCCTAAAGACGCACAGTGGGGATACCTCGGTAAGAAGTACACAAATGTTTTGAGTTTTTAAATGTTTTTGGATTTTTTAACCATATTTAAATGTTTTTGTTTTATAGACTTACCCAAAGACTAACACCAAATACTTGTTGATAACACAGACATTGGGCCATATCGACCTGCTGGCAGTTCTCCTATCCAGCGACGAGGAGAGGAAACAGTAGCAGTTCCACAGTATGTCAAGGATTATCTGACGGTGGAGCAGAACTTAGAGGGTCTGATGGCAGATGTTCCAGATATGACTCTGGAGGAGATTCCACGACGCGATCAGCGTCACATTGTGGGAGTCTCTGCCTCTATGGGTCAACTACTCTGCAGAGTTGCTAGGAAATTAGTGTGTTATCGTGAACATCATCCTTGATGTCATTATGTAGAAGCTATGGGCTTCAATTTTTTCATATTTTGGTCTTCGGACAATCACTTTGTAAAAAAAAACTTTGATCGTTATATATATATATACACGGCTTCTACCGGCTTACTTTACATTGTGTACATTTTAATGTGTTTGATTTATAAACGATTTAAATGCTTGTCCATTACATAATTAGCTAAAGCATCTGTCAATGTATTAAGACATATAGGAATGTGTTGATATTCAATGAGATCAAAATGTCGTTCCAAGAGGCGAATCCGCAAATATACCCTTAATAAAGTAGGACTTCGAATAGAATATACATTACTGAGTTGTAGTACTACCAGCTGCGAGTTAAGTCACACAACCAAATGGCGAATTCCAAGAGAGATAGCATCCACCAATAATTCAACAACGACACTATACTCTGCGATGTTGTTGGTTGCTCGGCTAAGACATACACCTCGTAAAGATATAAGCTCGTTTGTTGGGGCATAGATTGCCCACGCAACGAAAGATAGATTCCAAGTACTATGGCTAGCACTGTCGGCAAAGCCAATATAAGGTAGTGAATACTCCGACATCTGGCAATCAAACACAACTTTACGTAAGGGCAGAGACCAGACAACTTCAAAAGAAAACTAAAATAACACACACACGCAGTATGATACATAAAATACAGATACTCATGCACAAATAACTTATGCATAGTACTTCTTTAAGTACAACCCATTCCTGGGTTCACTCAAAGGTACACCATCATAATCAACTAGCTCATACGGTCCTTTTTCCAAAACTTTGCTAACAATGTAAGGGCCATGCCACATTGGTTCGAATTTCCCATCTCCTAATACATCTTTATCTTGTTCATATAGAAGAACAAGATCTCCTTCAGAGAAGACACGAGGTTTGACATGCTTGTCATACTATGCCTTAACACATTTCTTCTGGGTTTCTATTACAAGAGTAGTGTCATGGGGAGTCTCGTCTAATCGCATCAGATACAATAGACGTTCCTCTTTAGCAGAGGTGTTGGGTAAGAGCTCTATGGCTAGCTTCAAAGAAGGTATTTCACATTCTATTGGCAGAATGGCTTCCATGCCATAAACTAATCGAAAAGGTGTAAATCCTGTGGTAGATTTAACAGATGTTCGATATGCCCACAATGCAGAGAACAACATCGTGTGCCAGCTATTTTTATGTATTTCTATCATCCGTCGAATCATAGTTATGAGAACCTTATTGATGGCTTCGACTTGGCCATTGACCTGTGGATAATAGGGTGTTGAGCTATCATGACGAAGGCCCAACTTTTCGGTAAGTTCAGACATCATATGATTCCTAAAATGACTACCGTGATCGGTAATGATAGCCTGAGGAACACCAAAATGAGAAATGACATGGTTGAAAAGGAATAACGCTGCAGTCGTCCCAGTATTATCAAATGTCAGCATCGCCTCAACCCACTTCGTAAAATAATCAACAGCTACAATAATATAACCATGCCCCCCGGCTGAGTGAGGGTGACATGTCATGAAATCAATGCCCCATTTAGCAAAAGGACCTACTGAGACCACAGGATGAAGGGGAGTAGGATGCGACCAAATCTTCTGATTGTAGGTCTAGCAGGCATGACACTTCTAAACAACAGTAATGCAGTCCTTGAACAAAGAAGGCCAAAAGTAACCTGCACATAAGATATTCTGGGCAGTAGCATACCCAGACATATGACCACCACATGCTCCTGAATGGCAGTCATTCAAAGCTTTCTCAGCTTCGTCAAAAATCAAACAACACCGAAAGATAGAGTCAATGCCTCGACGGTATAGAGTATCACCGAGGATAATATAATGACGTGCTTGATAATGGATATGACGACATTCGGCACTAGACAAAGCAGGCCAGAAAGTTTGAGTTTGGAGATATATAATGATATCTCCATACCAAATATCGTTAGTACTGATAAGGAAAAGTGACTCGTCAGGTAATGAATCGACTGATACTTTTTCTGTGGCAGTGTGGGGAAAATCACAAATTAACTCAGCGAAAACCAAGGATTTATTCAACATGGCACGATCGAATTCCAAATCGAACTCTTGGAGAATAACAATCCACTTGGAGTACTTGCCCCCCAACAATTGACGTGTCTATATATGTTGCATGGGGTTACAGTGTGAAATCACTATAGTCTTCCTAGAGAGAATATAATGGCAAAAACATTGAACTGCTTGAACAACAGCCAAAGCCAGCTTTTCAACATGTTGGTACTTGATTTTTGTGGATGATAAACTTCTACTCAAGTAATATATAACATGTTCATCGTGGTTATCATCCTCCTGAATGAGGACCATGCCGATAGTATACTCAGAAGCAGCTAGATAAAGAAAGTAATCCTAACTATAATCCAGAGGGAAAAGAAGAGGAACTTTCGTGAGGGACAATTTTAAAGCTTCAAAAGAGTTGTTAGCAACCTTATCCCAGACAAACTCTGAACCTTTCTTTAGAAGATGTGTAAAACCCTGAGCAATCTCAGCTTAATTTGGGATGAAGCGATGAAGAAAGTTTGCTTTCCCCTGCAAACTTTGTAACTGGCACAATGAAGAAGGAGGAGGGAGATTAAGAATCGCCTCGACCTTAATAGGATCAACCTAGATCCCTTGACGTGAAATCATGAAATCGAGAAGACGGCCGGACTCTACGCAAAAAACGCACTTATGAGGGTTTAGACGAATGTGATAGAACCGACAACGAACGAAAATTGCTCGGAGATGATTAGGGTGATCGACGCGGTGTAAAGAATGAGTTGGCAAATCGTCCAAATAAGGTTGAATGATATGCTTTATATCGTGAAACGCATAAGACATAGCACACTGAAATGTAGCACCTGCGTTCTTAAGACCAAAGGGGAGTTTCCTATAGGCGAAGGTACCCCAAGGACAAATAAAAGCAGTTTTATGCTGGTCCTTAGGAGAGATGTTAATTTGATTATAGCTGGAGAATCCATCCATAAGAGAAAAGATTTCACTGCCGACAGAGTCATCAACGATCTGGTCGATGAAAGGGGTTGGAAAGTTGTCCTTTGGACAGGCTTTATTAATATCCCAATAGTCAACACATACATGTATAATACCACCTTTCTTATCAATCGGTACGGGGTTAGAAACCCATTCTGTCAGAGCCATGGGATAAATAAAACCGGCTTTGAGAAGTTTTTCAATTTCGAGCTTGATGGTTGCCGCTTTACGTGGATGGACAGGACGGAGGCGTTGCCGGACTAGTTTAGCTCTGGGGTATGTCTTAATTTCATGAACAACAATAGCAGGGTCGATACCTGGCATCTCTTCGTAACTCCAGGCAAACAAATCACGAAATTCCTTGAACAAAGCAGTATAGGTGATAATTTCCTCTAGAGTACACGAAGCTCCAATATGAACATTTTCAACTATCCTAGGTTTAACTGAAATATCAATGGGTATCATGGGAGAAATATTACTGAGGTTCCCTTTCGCAAACACATCATGTGTAGATCTGGGAACAGTCGATATAACCACAATGGTCGACGGAGTCGAAATACACTGGTAATTCTCAAGAGTGTGTTGTTCCATAAACAGTATGGAACGATGATGCCCATCGTACCAAGGTGTATCGGCCAAGATAGACATGATCATCTCATCAGTGGGAAATATGACACAGAAAGGATCGGGAGACAACTCCTCAAGAGAGGGTGTAGAAGGTGTTGCTGATTGAATTGAATGATAAGCAGATTCAACCGGACTTAACGGCATGACATCGTCGAAACGAGCATGATCTCCAGGATCAGGGACTATCCAATGGTCAAAAGACACTGGAAGTTCATAAGTAATAGCAGAGATCATATTAATCGAAGCAATAGATGGGCGTAGAATATTAGGTGGTGGTGGTATGGGAAAAGTACCCATTAACGAAGAGTCTTTTAAAAGACCGACTCCAACATTCTCGTAGCCCGGTGGGGTTTTAGCTATAAACGACACGTTTCCAGTGTGAGTATCAGAATTAAAGAAGGCAAGTTGATCAACCGTAATGATCTTTCCTTGATGGGGAAAATGGACTACACGGAATAGTGTTGACACAACAACTCGCATAGAATCTACCCAACTATGGCCAAGAAGAATATTATAATCTAGGGGAGCATCGAAAACTTCCACTTCAACTTGGACTGTCTTACCTTCGAGAGTAACCGGCAACAATGGAAGAACACTGTAAGGCTTAAAACATGAGCCATTGAAGGCTTTCAAAGTATTTTGTGATTCAGTTAACGGAGGAGAGATAATGGCTTTCCAACAAGTAAAAGACATTACACACGTAGAGGCACCCTCATCAACAATAGTTCGGTAGATGTTATTTTCGGAGACAATAACTTGTATCTGAAAAGCAAGTTGTGGGGGTAACCTTGGAACATGATCGTCCAAGTCAAAGAATATCAAATTCGTATCTATAGGATCGATTCCACCTATAGATTTCAATAGATCCCTTCATTGCACACGAAAAGACTGAAGGACTTCCAGGGCAGACATCGTTGAAGGTGCTTGGGCCAGATCTTCGACAATGCTATAGTTCTGGGCACCACGAGCATGAGGATTGAATGTCGATTTATTAACGACACCTTTCGGGGGTGGTCGTATAACTGTATCAAGGTTCGGTCGTTCGAGATGAAGAGGACCGTTCGTAGGTGGATTCGACGAAGAGGGTTGTACCAAATCAGGAGGTAAATCGTCAACCTTCTCCTTATATGGAGAATAGTCTTTGGCTCTAGTTGCGATGGAAACATCATTTTTCTTGGAATCACCGGTGCACATCAAAACATATGATGTTGTAGACATAGAAGGTTGGTCATGAATGACCAAAGAGGCCTGTTGCTGAGACGGGAAGGGTTGGGACAAGACTGCCGGCATAGAGGGTTTGGGCATTCCTTGAAGAAACTTATTAACCTCGACACGTCTAGGACAATCCTTCGTGTAGTGATCGTCACCGCAGATAAGGCATGGGTAACATGGTTTGTGCTTATCCTGATCATCAACAGGAGGGGTTTTAGTTTGCTCATTTTGATTATTATTTTTACTCTCCTTATTCTTGCCTCTCCCTTTCTTTGATTTATTTTTACTGGTCGGCGTAGATTGAACAACGTTCACTTCAGAGGTTTTACTGGTGAGAGGAGCAAGAGACGAAGCATTTTGAACATTAGAAGAATTGGATTTAGGGGTTGTACCTGAAACCGAATGTGAGTGGGTATGAGTAGTACCAATCACACCATCAGCTGCATGCGAGGCAGATGGAGCAGTTGAAGTGCTGGAAGTACCAGGACGAGGAAAATCAGGTAATAAGTCATAAAGAGTTCCTGTTTGTGAATAAATGAGATCAAGATACTGAGCATGACTTATAGCCTACTCTTCTGTAACAACACCGCCCATAGAAAAGTCTTTACCGATTTTTTTCACAAAAGATTTTGTAAACCATTCTGCCAGTAACTGATCGGGAAGCTCCAGTTTGATGAGACGCTGCCTCCTTCACCACTCATGAATATGATCGGATATATGAGTGCTTGTACTTTGTTTGAAGGAAGTTAAAATCTCCGTCCCAGTATCATAACGGATTGGTAACTGGTAGTGTGTGAGAAAAGCCATGGCTAGGGTGTTGAAATCAAAAAATAAACCTCGTGGCAATTCAATATACCACTTCGTAGCCGAACCGGTAAGGGTTCGTTGAAAAAGACGTAAATGAATGGAGTCGTCCATCAACGAGTTGGATGAACACCACAAATGAAAATTCATGACATGATTATTTGGGTCCTCTCCTGCCTTGCCATCGAATTTCGGAATATCCAATGGAAGCTTAGCAAGGATAATAGGCCATTGGGGAGAGTGACAAATAGGATCATTGAGAATCCTAGACAAATCTGGCAAGTCCAGGGTAGCAAAAAAAGACAAATACCGATTCACTTGTGGGTACTGGTGACTTTGGGGTGGAATCCCTGTCAGCAAACCAGTAGGACCGTAAGTAGACTGTCCGTAGAGGGAAGGCCCTTGCTGATTCGGTGGTGGCTGGATAGGATAGTAACCCTAAGGATTATGACCTTGAGTTTGAGTAGGGACCTGAGGTTGAGTAGGGACCTGGGGTTGAGTAGTCTGTCCTAAACCCCAAATAGGATTAGTTACTCCCGGATAAGGTTGACCTATAGTAGGGACAGTTTGTTGCCCCCCAGTATTCTGAGGAAAGTTTCGTAGAAGTTGATTCCAATACTGGGCCAAGTCAGGAGGTATGTTTTGTCCAAAAGGTGAATTTGGTCCCCCTACAGTAGGTATAGTTCCACCCGGAATTTGTGTACCAACCGTAGGTTGTGTAGTAACTGTGTTGTGTCCGGGAAAAGGAAAAGGAAAAGGAACCGTACCACCCTGTCCACCCACGAGAACCTGCAAGTTGGGTGCAACAGTCCAAATAGTGCCATGAGGATTAGGATTGATAGTAGGAAATGGAGGGAGTGTCGGGATAAAAGCAAGAATACCTGGAGAACCAACTAGGGTTTGCGGAGGTGTTGTATTAGAAGCATTCAATAAAGAATTCAATGCATGGTAACCAGGAGGTAATGTCAGGATAACATCAGGTATTCTCTGGGTGTTGATAGGAGGAAGAGTAGTTGCAGGAATTCCAGTTTGGACACTCATAGTATTTGCGAGATGGGCCATCTCAGGAGGAAGAAAAAAATGGTAAGTGGTCGCTACAGGTGTAGTTTCAGTCTCAGGAGAGACTGGAGGGCTGATTTCGTAGACAGGGGGTGATTCAGTACCAAAAAGGGCTCATCGGAGATCACTCGACCACAAAGGATATTGGCCTACTACACCATGAGAAGGCCCAATAGTTGATTCAGAAGAAGTAACAATGGTTTCTTCAAAAGGATTGACTCATCCAACAGGTCGTTCACCAGGACGAAAGCAATAGTCCTCTATAGTATTGGTAATTCAAAAATCTCCTAAAGAATCAGTGCGTTCGACTTGTGGAGGTGGTGTAGAAATGTCTTGGACTTCACTTGTGTCCATGTGTGGTGGGGTAACAACAGGAACTTCACTCTGACGAGGAGAGGCCTCAGGGGTACCCTCAGGTGTTGTGGTATGCAAGGGTTGTGAAGCGTCCAGATGTTCCGGGGATAAACCTTGCATCCTACGTGAACGTCGTGGGGGAGCAATTGTAAACAGGTGACAAGCTCCACGAAGAAAATCCTATGGTCAACTTCGAGAAACAACACGCACTAGTAAAGAAAAATCTAGAAAGCAATCACCAAGCAAACAATACCTTCTAATTTTGAAGCCACTAGTTGGTGATGAAATCCAACATCGCAACAACGAGACGAGAAGGGGCGGGGCTAAGGTGGAAAAGTTACATTGACGACCTGCTTAACAAACTTACGCCCTGGTGCAATCTCCCACACATAATCGTGGGTAAACTCTCCAAGGATCCCGAGTGAGTTTGATCAACGTCGATTCCAGGTACCGTGAAGACTTTCCCCTCCACAGTCACCTTGGGTAAGAACCTAGAGAGATAGGCCATTAAGGTCATTACAAACAACAGTACATCTTGGGGGAACAGTCGTCAGTCCGATCCACACGCAAGGGTAGGGTATCTAGCCCGAAACCAACTCAAAGGCTTCCACTCATAATTGTGGGTATACCTTGGAGTGATCCCCGTAATACATGAAATCTCTACACCGATGTCAACAAAGCAGGGTTAGTAACTCTACCAACACCAATGCGACCTAGTGCTTGACCCTTGTGTTAGAAGGGCATCCCATGACAATATGTTGCAAATGGAATTTAACACTCCCTAACTCAAGATGCTATTGTGTGTTTTTGAGCTTTTGGAGAGTGTAACTCTCTTCCTACTCCAAAGCACTAGCCTAACTAAATGTTGGTGTAAAAGAGCCCTAGAAAAGAGTTACTAGATCAATTTTAAGATTACGCAATGTTTTTTAAAAACTGTTGTTTACTCAAAGGTAACGGAAGTGAAACTCATGATGTGTGACTCTGACCCAAATAATGCAAGGCTAATGATGAAATATGATTCTTTTCATTCCATGAATCCTAGTTATGGGAGAGAGAGAACATTTCCCGAATCAATCTCAATACTATAATGCAAATGCAATGCTCAATTTCCTTTCAGATGTCAATGCAAACAATCATATATCGATGAGCAACTTCTATATGTCTCTTTCAAATACTTCAATAAACTCTAAAATTTGATTTTCCAATGTTTTCGAAAAGACAAAAACAAAATTCTTGAAAGAAAACTTGTTGTTCACTTTCCAAGAAGAACTCTGATTAACGAGAAAAGAAAATCAAATCGAAAATAATCAAACAATAACAACCCCACCAATACTTTCAATGAAAGTAAAAAAAAAAAAGCAAACCAATGAGTTCCTCAATGAAAATGAAAAATGTTCTTTCAAACCACCAAGCAAGTGAGAAACACCAAGCACTTAACTCTCTACCAATCACTGGTTCTCAGCCAAACAGACACATTCAACTCCAGGAGTCAGAGAGAAAGAAAATTCCAAACAGAGCCAAGAAACAAAAGTCAACCTACTAAGGGCAAGAAAGACCTAGAAACCCTAAATCTATTCCAGCAAGAAAACTAAGGCAAGAGATATATAAATCAATGATCCAATAAGCCAAAAAGATGCAATTGAACTGTTCTGAGCAATTGAAAAAGTCAAAACCTAATTCCAAAATTTTCAAAAATCTTGCTCGCAGGTAAGCAGTGTTACACAGTGCGAGAAGATAGGATTCTCGCAGGCCACCTTGAAGCAAGGTGCGAGGTGTTTGCAATGGACCCTATATGCAAGGTGTGAACTTAACTGGTTCTCGCAGGCTGTCAATGAACACAGTGCGAGAACTCCTGAAGATAATAAAAATTTTGAAAATGCAAGCAAAATTCAAACTGGCTTATATACCTAGAAGGTCTCTCAGGATATCCTTAGGACTCAGACACTGACAAAACAGGAGAAAAATGCAAATAGAGCAAATGGCCACAGAAAATTCAAAAAACCATAAAGAAAAAGGGAATAGATCCCCAGCGGAGTCGCCAATTTTGTTTCAGGATAAATCCATGAGTGCGGACAAAAACTGATCTCCCTAGATCCACCTGGATCTAGAACAAAACAGGACAGAATAATACACTTTCCCTAGATCTAGACTATTAAATGAACTAAAAGTTAAGGATTATGGACATACCTTATGAACGCTTTCCTTAAATCTCTGTTGTTCCAAGCTTCGCTTCAATGCTCTTGTCCCATTCATATCACAACAGTACAAACCAATCGAAGTGAAGGAAGATCAATATATTCAATAGCTAATCTATACATATGATCAAGGAGTTATGTAATAAAGTG
>CBVK0100228569.1:0-24675 GCA_900067695.1 Picea abies
CTTCATGTGAGGGTCCTTCAACTTCGTAAGGCCATAACTCTCAAACCAGGAGGATTTATGTGACATTCCACATACCACCAAAAATAGCATGACAAGCACTATCCATCTAGGATAGTTTCACCAACAATTTCCTTGATCTTCATCTCGTTATTCCTCATACAAGAATGGGTCCTCCAACCATTATTCTAGGATAACTCAATCCGTAAAGCATCTTCCTGTGAGGGCTTTCACCATAAGGGGACCACTTTGAATTTCATCCATTTGTACACCTTATCAATCATGATAAGACAATAATGAGAGCATGGGTCCTCCAACCATTCTTCTAGGATAACTCAATCCACAAAACGTCTTCCCGTGAGGGATTTCACCATAAGGGGACCACTTTGGAGTTCATCCATTTGTTTACCTTTGCATCGATTGGTTTCCACTTGGATATATAACATTCTCATCAAGAGAATCATATCAATCAATTACTTGACATCAACCAATGACATCAATCAAACCAAACCATTTACATCAATGACATATGATCCAACAATATCCCAAGTAATCAAACCATTGGCATCAATGACAACATGATCCAATAGTGGTTTCCCTTATAGGAACTATGACCACGTGGCTAATAGCCCATAGAGAGCTGTAATTTTCTGAAAGGAATCAATACAATACAACACTCTAACTTACAAAAAAAAAAGGATGATCTCGGTCGTTTGTTTGGAAATATATTTATTTGTGTCCCAATCCAAATAAGAGGATCTCGTCTGTTTGTTTGGAAATATATTTATTTGTGTCCCAAGCCATTTCTATAAATATATATCATATTAAATCACAAAATAAAGTAACAATATATCACAAAAATGTGTTAACCTGAGAGCATCATAAATTGTCCATGATAGTATTACATGGAATTGAAATCATTTTTTCCTTATTGGTCTAGAGATGTCATACATAGTGACGCCATACCATAACTTCAACAACTCATCGATATGAGGCTCAATATATACGTTCATATATTTAACCTAGTACTTACCTAATTGGTTCAACATACATAATTAATTATACTTATTTATATGTCGTTATATATAAAGGACATAATTACCATGCACGAAACAAAGAAATGAAATATTTTGTCATACTTTAAAGAAAATAAAAGGTAATTGAATCCCTACAACAATCATTGCCAACATTCTGTGCTCTCTCTTGATCGACATCCAAGGAGGAAGGTTATTATTTATAAAAAAAACATGCCATACTGAGTACGTAGAACGAAGCTCTCCAAATGGATTGACAACATCAACTACCAATGAAAGTCTAACATTACAAGGTTCTTCTTTTAAAATTGGCCACTTTTCTTCGATGCACTTCAATGTAGAACCATATGCAAGCATTCGAAGAACATCATCTCGATTTCTGTTCTTTTCATGGAAATCCATAAATTGTGATATACTTTAGCACCTGAACAACCGCTAGAAACGTGGAATTATCAGAATATAACAAAGAAATTTGTGAGGCACCTTATTTGACACTTTATCGGTTCAATATCTACTTATTTGACATTATGGGCATTCATTTTCTAATGCATATTGTCCATAGTATATGATATTATCATTAGGACATGCATCAATAGCTTGATACTCCATTCCAATTTCTTTCATAATCACGGATATTTCTAGATATGTGGGTGGAAAAATATTTGACGTCGGTAATAGAAATTCATCTAACAATCTACAAAATTCAAAATAATAAGTCAATGCAAACAATATTAATCATCAATATCACATCCATACTTTACAAATTAAAAAACAATAGAAATATAGGAAAAAATTGAACCTTTTAAGTATTTTTGAACATGCAGGAATAAATAATTAACAAATTAAATACCTTAGTATCTGTGTGAGGAATGTGTTTGATAAACCATTCAAAACCTTTAATTTCACCAACAACAATATAGAATATAGAAGATTTGTTGTTGAGCCTTCGTAAAGAAGTTGGCGTGACTTCTCGAGTATAGGATCAACATCATGACTATCATCCTAGTTGTCCTCGTCCATTGGAGAAAATGTGTCTTGGATCAATCTATGTATCTCATATTCCTAATTTGTATCACTAAATTTATCTCCATCCATATCATCATTAATAACTTGATCAAAAACTTCAATATTTTGATCTCGAAGTTCATCCCCCTGTAAAGGAGTATTTCTTCTAGTACTTGGCAAATAACTCTCTAGAGGTCAACATTTTGGGGGCATCATCTATATATTTAAAAACACTGTAGTAAAGTTATTGTGTATAGAAAATATAAAAGAAAAACGATAAGAAATATTACTAAAATTCATGACATGATGACTATTACAGAGAATACATTAAATATTGAATAACCTCTTACCAAGGGATGATATTCATAACCCCCTTCGGCATGCCCCTTCTCCCTACAATGTATTTCAGATATTGTTATTAAAAGTCTTCTTGTTTGCAAGCCCCTACAATCATATCAAGGGCAATAACATTTTACATCGCCCCTCACCTCTAATATCGCTCTAAATTGAGAAAGCTTCTTGTCATTTTCATTTAGAGTGACAAATCCTCGTACTGACAAGTAATTGTCTTAGCTACACCATACCAAACAGTAAGTTGTCAAATTTTTATATTTTAGCTACTCTTTCATGATATTTTATCTACTCCTTCGATTATGATATGTTTATTTACAGTGACCTACAATTCTCACAATTATTTTTCTAAGACATTTTGAGATGTTTTTTTTTATTATTGATTAACTATTAAGATGGATATGCTTCAATTTGTACTTTAGAGTAGTGTGTACTAAATCACCATGGAAAATAATTACACACCATCTAACGAAAGTAGTCAAAATTTCTCAATCTTGAATCACTCGACACCATACACTAGCCTCTAAGTTGTTTTGTAGAGAAAATGTCAATCTTTGAAATTCACCACTAAAACAAGAATGCCATCCACTTGTCATCCACAATTGGGTTTGGTTGGTTTAAATTATGACATGTTGATTTGCAACTGATTACAATGGTCACAATTTTATGCTACTTACAGTGGTCACGATTTTATTTTCTAAGACACTTTGGCATGTTCTCATTTTTCATTGTCTGACTAGTAGATGTCATCATGTTATCATAGATTTCATCAGGAATTTTTTATATTTTAGCTATTCCTTATTAATAGTGTATAAAAAAGTTACATCAACTACAAACTAGAGTTAATCACTACATTTATAATTGCGTGTGATTATAAAAAATTTAGAGAAACAACATCACATAAGAATACAATGTTATATGACTAACCTAACCTAATACTAGACTAAAAATATGAAATAAATTAGATAGGCACAACATCATAGAAACACAAAAGTTAGAGAACTAACAAGGTCACTAAGGGATAGGATTAGACCTAGAAGGATTTTTTTTCAACTTTTTATTTCAAACATTAGTCCAATCGGTAAAGTTGTTATTAGTTGGTGGTTTTGTAATAAGGATTAAATTTACATAAGCAATTGTAGGCTCAAATTGATCTAGATTGATAATGACATCCATTTTTAATGTTTGAATTGTCTTATTGATGGAGTAATTTTCCCTCTTCTTAAAATACTTCTTTGGAAAATATCTTTCTTGACATTTCACATGAATTTCCATAGAATATACTAGCTAGATCCAAAAACCAATGACATAACAATTTTGAAATATGGTAATTCACATATATATTATCAAGGAAAAAACAAGCTACATGAAATTTCCTTTGAAATTTTTTTTACAAGTTAAATGAGTATATGTAAATAAATAAATAAATAAACATACTAACCTTGCAAGTTCAAAATCTGAGCTATGTAGATAAAGAATTGGATTTGTTCAACCAGTGGGTGATGGAAAAAAATAAACATCTCAAAAAAAATCCATGAACTGTGTCGCAACTATAGAAAATGTGTTGAAAAGTCTCTTAAAGTCAGGTATATATATATATCGATTATTGTTGATATCGCAACGAAAATGCATGAGTTGACACACAAAAATTCAACTAGTCGTTGCAAGCCACATGTGCTAAGATATTCAACAGTCATCGCTATAGCAATGAACATGTGTCGCAATAGCAACGATAATAGCGACCAATTTAATAAAAAAATGAAAAAAAATGCTTAACTTATTACTTATTTTTCGACGAATGTGCTCTTTCTCTAAGCTTGCATCTAATAAATCTCTCCCCCTTTTTCATCCATGGAAAAGGTATCTTTCCATCTGGGTCTTCTCCCCCTAACTAAACTGTCTGTGGGGACAATCCCCCTGACTTAACTCTTCCTGAAATTGATCTACCAACTTGAACTGTCCTCTTTATGGTGCTTCCTCGTGTATATCTAAGACATATAAGATAAGCATTCAAAAGCATTCATTCTGGAGTAGAAATTACTTTGAGTCTCTAGAAAGATACTCAAAGGATTCTCTTGGAAGTAGTTTTGTAAATATGTCATGCACATGTTCTTTTGTGCCCACATATTGAACTCTATTGTTCTTCTCTACAACTAGTTCTCATAGAAAGTGATACTTTATTGGAATGTTCTTCTTCTTGTAGTGCATCATCGGGTTCTTTGAGATACTGATGGTGCTTGTATTATCACAATAGACTGGAATGGGATCATCATACTCAACCTATGTATCTGTCAGAGTTTGTTTCATCCATAGAACCTATGTACAACATGTTGTTGCTGAAATATACTCTACCTCAGTTGTAGATAAGGATATTGATGATTGTTTCTTGCTTAACCATGATACTAAACATTCACCCAAGTAGAAAGTTTCTCCATTGGTGCTTTGTCGGTCATCAATGCAACCTGATAAATCTGCATCTGTGTAGAAAATAAGTGATAGATACTTTCCTTTTGGATACCATTGTTGTAGGAAAATCTCCCTGCGGATAGGTAGATCACCTCTAGAGCTTGACCTTAACTCTAGACAAAAAATGCTTAACATGGACACTAACTTCCTTTAAAATCCATCTAAACTAACACATGAGAAGGAAGGATGACAGATGTACCTTTTATCGATGTTTTTCCCTGCACGCTCCTGGTTGCACTTCGATCCTTTGCTTCTCGCTGGATCCTGTAGACAAAAAAAGATACAACCACTTCCTACTCTATTGATATTAGCTTGAAAATAGATCTATCAATAAATGATAAGTTCATGTGACATCAGACACAAACTAGAAAGAAACAGGCCAAGCGTGTCATATTGATGAGAATAATGACAGTAGTACTTACAATCGTAGATGCGAATGTGACAGCTTCGTCAAGTCCTCTTCGTCTAACCCTTGCCTGAAAGCTCCACAACCTAGATAACAGCAGCTTCACTGATCACTCTCCTTTGGCTGGCTGTAAGTTTCCTCCAAGATCATAAGTTTAATGACTTCAGTTCTTCCCCCTTTCCATCATCATAGAGCATGTTTATATAGGTTAAGAGGAGCTTAACCTCTTGAGTTATCTTTAGAACACTTGAGTTATCTTTAGAACAAGTTGGGAACCTTCTCCTTATATCAGGGATCTCTTGATGAAAATGAGAATTCGAGCACAACTACCTTCTAATCTCGAAATATCCTCCCCTTATTCTCCTCAACGAGCCAACTACTGCCTCAGATTAGGCAGCACTCCCTTAGAAGGGGCATCAGAGCACTGTAGCGCTCCCTGGTAAGCCTTATGGAAGCGCCAACTCTCTCAAGATAAGAAACTCTCCTTCAGAGGGGGTTGGGGAGCGTTATAACACTCCCTGAAGCCTTACAGGGGAGCGCCAGTGCTTCTGGGGCTGAAGTAGGGGAGCGCTCCCCCTCAAAACCTTTGTTTCAGGGTTCCTTTCAGGTGTCAAGAGTTATTTGACTTTAGTAAACCAGTTCTCCTCCTTCAAATCAGTCATGTGAGATGTTATAAGTGCCTCCTTAGTGTCGTCGACATGGCAGTATGTCTGAACATCATTTGCGACACTAGTGACCAACTTGCGACACTTGCAAAAGTTGTAGGGAAGATGCGACACTTACAACGATTGAGAGGGACATGCGACACTTATCCAGCTGAGCAATTTTGACGTGTAACAGAATTCCCCCCAAAGTATGAAGTTAGAAGATGCCAACTGATAACTGAAATACTTTGTAGATTCTCAAGCAAGGGTATAGACTCGGAGAACCTAACAGAAGCTACACACAAACATCCAACAAATATCATGGCATATTTCAAAAACCCAAGGCAGGCATACCTATGCTTGGGTGATCAATACTTGCAAGATATGGCCACCATAAAATACACTGCGGATCCATAATTTTATTGATAAGAAGGTATAGCCACCGAAGATACAATGTGGATCTATACTCTAATGGCATGAACTGATCTTAGCCACGAAGAATACATAGTGGATCTACGAGATGACAATACATAGCCACAACCAATACAAAGTGGATCTATGTAACAATATATGTGTCCTTGTTCAAAATAAACTCCATCGCAACCTGGGCAAAGTACATATCAAAGTGATGGCTCAACCCAGGGTCTTCATACCAGTCCCAATATGGTACGAGCCTGACCATGTGAATAGATGTCTTGACGTCGAACATGGCAGGAACCACTTGATTATCGGTCAATGGTGTGAACCGTTAACAAGTGCGAGGGATATCACCATTAATGTCAATGATTCCCAAGGTTCCCTAGTACATTCCAACGAATGTGAATAGATGAGCTGAGGTTGAACATCCATGGAATCATTCGATCAGGTGTCAATGATGTAAACCCACTGTCAAATGTGAGGAGGCCTACCATTGAGGTATGCAGGTCCCAAAGTACTAACGAGTTTCTAAGCCTGATTCCTGGATAATGTGTTGGATTCGAAAAGAATAGACTCATCGAGGGAGGGCCTTGATGTATCCCCCATCAATGACATGAAAAAGACATGGAGACATAATTGGAAGATCAAATGGACTGACATAGGTTTTGAGGCAAGATATTTGGGATGGCTAACTCTCGAGGTGGATACTTCCCTTGAACACTGAGGCACAACAACAAAACATGACATGGACCAAAACTATGCAATGGATACTGTGACTTGCGTTGGGTGACCCAAAGGATTGAAAGGAAACTCGAAAGATTGGCTCAGTGCAGAGGTTCAGTGGATTATGATATGTGCAAATTGAGAAAGTGTCGTGTTCAAGGGTGACTCTAAGAAGTGTTGGATGATGTTCTCAAGAGACTGCTTGGCTTGCTCCTTTCAATTTCCCCCCCCCATCCAGATAGATGAGTACCTCTTTCTGGTTTAATGAGCTCGAGGAGGATAACACATGCTCGATATAACTCACCTTCGGTAAGTTCCTCTTCCTTTGTTTAACGAACCGGAAGAAGTAAGGGTTCAGTCCCATATGGGCCTGTCGATGTATGTTTTAACGAGTCCAAAGACAGAAAAATCGAAGGTTTTTCGGGATTATAGAGTTTGGAAAAACGCTTAAAAGAGAACTCTCTTAGTTCCTTTTTCGTACAGTAGTCCAACGAGACTGAAAAAGGGTTAAACTATCGCTCGAAGGATGCCCTTTCTGACCTTTTAACGAGTGTGAAAGAAAGCAAGATCACTCGACAATCTTTTCATATTTAGACAGTCTGAAAAGGGTTTAAAGGAGACTCCAGGGGGGTTCCTTTTTCATGTGTTCGTATCCGTATAGGTCAAGAAAAGAGATAAAAGTTTACCTGGTCATGTTCTCATATTGTCGAGCTAGAGAACGAACTAAGACTATGCTCATAAATGCGACAAGGTGAATAATTCATTAGAACTGCTAGGAAACCTGCGATGCCAGAAGCTACAATCCAGAGTTTAGTAAAACAATTACATCATTAGAGAAACCCAAAAATGACCATACCTTATAAAAAATGAAATTTTATAAATAACAATTGATTTGGGAATTCATTTACCATTTCATTTGCAAGGATTTTTTGGAGTAGTGGAGAATCTCGTTTTGAGGCAAATCTTGTTTTTCTTGCTTCCAGAGCTACGATCGATCATTTTTCTCACTGTTCGAACCAGGTAGGTGTTCATCCTTTTCTCTTTCAATTGCATGGTTTCAAATTGATTTTCATGGAATTATTTCTTTAAAACATAAAGCCCTAGGTCGCCCCTCCTTGAACCAAATCGACCTCCTTTTAAAAATTGATGAAATAGGGGGATTCTTTTACAAAAAAGTATTAGAGGAGGGTTTTTAGGATGTCTACACTCTTGCAATTGATTGGACCGATCATTTTTAGTAAAAGAAAGTCATAAACATTCCCCCTGATTTCCCACGCAGCCCCCCAAGTCGTTTTGCATTTTTTACACGTTTTTATCATTATTTGACAAATATTAAAGGGTGTGGTGGTTAAAAAGAGTGAGTGGTTTCTTTTAGATGACATGGGCACTTTGTTTCATGTTTTAAAATGCTTTTGAAAATCGTCGAAATTACAAAAACATGAGGAATAATGAAATTCTTGATTTTTTTGTTTTGTAGGTATCTTCGGCAATCATGATTGAGTGGAAAGAGAGGGAACATGAAATGGATGATTTAGCCGCTCTATAGAGTCCTCGTATGCGGGCTGCTTTGCGGGCTTGTGGCTTGCTCAAGTTCTTCAAATTGCAAAAAATGAAGAGAGAGATTCTATTGCTTGAGCACATGATTGGCTTTTGGGATGTTGCAGAACAGGGATTCCGTATTGGCACACAACTCCTAACCATTGAGTTGGAAGATGTGTACTTTTTGACCGGCCTCTCGAAAAGAGGGGTCCCCATATATTTTACTAGGCAGAGGGCATTACCTGAGCAGGTGGACATGTATTTGGCACGCCAATGTGTTCCGGGATCAAGGTTGGTAGGGGGCAGGATCCCTATCAAGGATATACGAGATCTGTCTCTCCAGTCTATATTATTTGCTATCACAAGCATGACCAGTAGCACTAGTGCTCATTTGGCATCGAGATCACAGGTGGCCTATGGTGTTCAGTGTTTGGAACCAACACTGTTCAATTGGAGTGTAGCGTTCCTTCGGAATGTGAAGGAACAGATCTCACGGTGCAGGACTGGTCAGAAGCAGTTCGTCTATGGCTCATTTTTAGTCTCATTTTTTCTAGAGTGAATCCCTCAAATGCAGCCTCAGATAGCACTGGCAGTACGACCAGTGGACGAACCTCGAATGGAGAGGTGGACTAGTCTGTCTCCAAGGCTAGTTTCAAAGTCAGAGTTCCACTTTACTGGTGATTTCTTTGCCTGGCTGAGACAACAGTACCTCTGGATAGAGGACTTCCCTTACACTGATGTAGACTTTCATGGGAATATGGACTTGATTTTTCTCGTGGGGGAAGATTGGGATGACTCAGGTAAGAGACTAAGCCATACCTTGTCTAGTTCCTTTTGTTTTTTAAGTTTTTTGATGTATATGTATTTTTTGGGTATGTAAAAGAGTTTTTAATAGATGTTTTGTTTCCAACAAGTAGACAAGGGAGCAGTGCACCCAGTTGATATACCAGTACCAGGGCATCGTGGAGGCGCCCCAGTCATAGCAGACCCAGCAGTACCGGTGGTGGGTCTCAGGGAGGTTGAGAGGAACCTCCAAGGGATTATGATGGGTATCCCTCCTCTACGAAGGGGGGAGGTGCCTTTACATCCACAGCGACACACTGTAGGAGTACCAGAGAATATCAATTATCTGTTGAGGTGTGTAGTGCATGCAGTATTATGTTACTCACAACACAACACAGTGCGGGGGGATTGGAGTCTCCCCGTGATCATGTTTTTGTATGCCTTGTCAGGCGATGTTGTACGGGTGGATGGACCCAATATTTTACTTTCTTACAGACTTTTTGATGTAATACAAACATTCATATATATATATATATATATATACAATTTCGAGTTTTTATGATGCCAATGATTTGTACATGATGATGTCTGTGATGTGGTAGAGAAGAGCTATATTAAAATAATATCCAAGATAAAACTTCTCATACCCTTGACTCCTGTTTATACTAAATATGTCTATGAAAAAAACCAATCTAGAGGAATATCCTTCTAGAAGAGGAAGCTTCTATTAGGCCTTCTTACATTAGACTTATTCTTCCTTATTGCTAGGCCTTATTAATATTTACCTTTATTACATGGAAATATATTATTCTACCTACGTGAAGGGTTAGGTACCTAATAGTTGGGGTTCTGTTTTCCTCTGTTGGCAAGTCCCAACTAGGTAACATATGTATGACTATTATTTCTGTACATCATAAATATATATATCTTGTGTTTTTTTATCTTGAAAAAAACACTTTAATATTTTTAATGGAAAGCCACATTACCACCATGTGTAATTTTACTATGTATTTTATCATATATCTTAAATATAACTTCATAAATCTTGAACCAATAATAAAACAATCCAACATCATAAATAAGTTAAAAGTTCCTTTTGCGCTGAGGATTACCTGTATGTGAATGTTACAGCCAAGTTTAGGAACATTGAGGGCTAGTCATAAGAAATTAACTAGAATATAGGAGTTAAGAAAGGTTGTCCCTTCTCCTCAACCCTTTTTGGCATGTACATTGAAAATTTAGAATATTTTTTGGAAGAAATAGGTTCTGTTGTCCTGTTGGAAGTAGGCCAAAGCGAAAAGAATGTCTATTTTGGGAAAGAAGGTATGCACGAGAGAAGTGACAGATGGATGGAAGAGAAACATGCGTGCATTCATGGAAGACCTAAGGAAGTTAGGGTTAGGGTTTTTACAATAAATTTTAATGGTCAGTGAGCCAGAAACGTATAAATATAGATACTCAGGTCTCATAGAGGGGTTGGTTGATATAGAGAGTCTAGAGGAGGATTCCTATTTTGATGACTAGTTGTTGTGATATTTTGCTATATGACCTAATTTTGTAAGTTCTTGAGCTGGAGAGGAGTAAGTAGGGTATATATTGAGGGTTAAATCGTAGGCTGGGGAGCCTAGTGAGATATAGTCCACCTCATAGTATATCCCAACCCAACTCAGAGGAGTTGTAAAGCGCGCGACATTGTAGTTTTGGAACTGCTATAATAAAAGAGATTGAGAACCAAATATTTGTGTGCGTATCCCAGGAGGGGGTGAACCATGGTAAAACCTATGTTATGTGATTGAATGCATGTGTTTTATTTATTGTCTTCAGTATTTATTGATATGATAAATGAATGAGCTATTATATTTCATGCGTAATCGTGAATTACCATTTGTCATGTTAATAAGTTAAAATAGAACTCTCAGCGCACATTTCTTAGATCCCCACTCAATACTAGTTGCAAACACATGATTATTTCATCCACCCATTAAGACTATCTTGGGTGAAACGACGCAATGCACTCTGTGCACTACGTTGCCTTCTGGTTTACCAAGAGGGTCGATAGTTTTAGAGGCTTTGCTGGAACCTAAGTAGACATGAACCCTGGGTCAAGCGTATTAAATATATAAATGTAGATAATATATATAATAAACCAACAAATGGTTTCATTGTCATTGGCTGGAACAGTAGAGGATTGAGTAGATGGGATTTGTCGAAGATTTGTTAAAAGATACGTAAGATCTGTGGGTGGCGGTTCAAGAGAAAACAATGCGCCGCTAGAAGGGGATGTTGAGACCATGGAATCCCACAAAATCAAATATTGATAGTTGGTTGAAGACAAAAGAGCTGGATTTTTCACAAAAAGATAACCGAAACCCTAGAGTAACACTCCACAAATATATTGAGAAATATGTGTTTATTGATTTACATGAATTTTTTTTTCTGTGATTTTCCACACTTATTGCAAGAGTGGATACTAAGGTTGAAGGATAACCATGCAACAAAATGGATCCGAAAGTTAGAGTGTACCTCAATTTAGATTGAGAAGTTACAACAGGTGAACAAGAAATTCATTCATGCAGTAGATTTTTGGCTTGACAGTATTGTAGTAGGATTTATAACAGAGTTTGTCGTAGATACAATGAAGTCGTACAATGCAGCAAAGAAATAATTTCTATGTGGGCCTCGAGGAAGGCATATTAGATAGTTGTATACTTCTATTAAGATACTTCTATAAAACAAAGGAGTAATGATGATGGATTCAGACAACTAAACTTCCCGGTGTGCATGGAGGAAGGGGGGAAGCACTAACAAAAAGAGGAGAAATGGAAATGGAAGGAGTTATGGATAAGGGAAAGAAGGAGGAACCCTTGGACCCAATCATTATGGAATTCGACCAGATCAAGTGGATCATGGTGATAGCTGGAAATACACGTAGTGGATTACCCTACCAATACAAGGTAAATACCAAGAAGAGAGTTGTAGTCATGAGGGAAGGCTTGGCAAGTGATGAGGAAGAGGTAGAGGATCTTTGAGTTGTGTAGTATATTGAGGAAATCCTGCGTGCAACATATGAGAGGAAGATGAGAGGTCCAAGAGTAGGAAGAGAAGGAAACACTCATATCCATATTAATGTCAGTGTGGAACCCATGAACCCATATGCCACTAATACACCAAAGAGAACACAACCATTTAGAAAACCAAATTTCGAGAGAAGGAAGACAATAGGAAGTAAATCCACACAAGGAGCAACAACTGGAGGAGCTAGTTTAGGAAGCACTATCCAAGTATCTACATCATATAGATGTAGTAGTTCAGGGTTTAGTATGGTAGGACACAATCCCACCATCAAGTTACTATAATTCAAAGGAGAAGCATCGGAGGACCCAAAAAAACATTTTTTCATCTGTGAGAAGATTTGGGAAGTGAAACAGATCACAGACGAAGATACTAAACTTGTACAGCCAGCGATTACACTAACGGGTCGTGCACATTATTGGTATATGAGTTTAGCTACAAACAATCCACCAGGGACAACCATAATGATTGTAGACATCAAGAAATTGTTGATAAATGAGTTTCAGAAGCCAAGTTCAGAAGATCACTACATGAACAAGATGATAGAAATCAGAAATAAACCAAGAAAATATGTATGTGAGATTGAAAAAATATTCAAGTGACTTAAAGGAAAGTTGAAATATCTCATGAACGATATGAAACAGAGGCACCTATTCATCAATTCACTTCTACCACACTTAAAATACCCATTGTGACAACAGAAGTTTTAGACACAAGCAGAGGCTCTGTAGGCAGCCCTGCAACTGAAAGAAAACCAATATCAGCAGATGGACCCATCTAAACTAGAAAAAAAGTAAGGACAAATGAGAATTTATTTGGTGTACCACATTTAGGACATAAGGACACCACAAGAATGAATGTCCATCATTCATGTAGTATATACCAGCATGAATGCCAAATCCGTTACCAAAATGAGGACTATGGTGCCAGATCTATAAGAAACTAGGACATGATCCATATCATTGCCCAATGATGAAGAAATACCAAACAGTCCCAAAGAGTTCATATTGCAACTTTTTCAAGTCAGTGGGCCATGATGACAAAGATTGTAGAACTATGGATTTGATGCAAGAGAGGACATCAGATGCATATAGGTTGTAGGAATAAATGATGACTAGGAAATTTACACCATAATTTAACCAAGTTCTATCCCCATACAACACTGTGAAGCAGCAGTATACTATTGTACAACAACCCTATAATACTGCGCAACCAAAGTACAAAACAATGCAACCTCAATATAATACCACATAGTACAATCACGTGCCTCATTATAATGCACCGAGAGGAGATCGAGTTGGCTACAGAGGTGGAGGATTATCAATAGGAGGTTTTGGAAGAGGTAGAGGACCAGTGGTATGTCACAACTATCAACAACCATGGAATTATGCAATAGAATGTCCACTTCCACTAGCAACTTGTATGTATTGTTCAACATCGGACCATGATATGGAAGAATGTCTGAAACTATTAGTAAAGATCCAGGAAAAGAGGAATCATAACAACCAAAATGTTCAGTGGATTTCAGCTGAAGTGAGGGATGAAGGATGAAACATCAACATAGTTATGCATGGAGGAGATAAAATAGGAAATGACACAGCTCGATAAGAACTAGTGCAACATCAGTGGATGAAGAAGAATGCCAAACTAGGGAGACAGTTCAACACACAGAATTAGAAGGACACGTTTAATAAATCCAGACAAGAATTCTTGAAGCAAGAAACCACATCAACTTCAAATGCACAGTAGAGCAAGGAAGAGATGGAGTATAAGATGCCTCCATCATTGGATCATACCAAAGAAATGTAGCACCTGGGAAAAGTAAGTACAATCAAAGGCTTTTTGCAATCATGTGTAAAATTATTGAATGATCCATCATCTGTCAAAATATTGCAAAACATATTAGAAAGATGTAGCATAGAGATAGAAGGAAAACTAGAACAAAAAATAGTCAATCACCTACATACAAGGAGAAGAACAAGTAGAGAGTTCAGGTTGAATGATAACATCGGAGATTTCAACATGGGAGATATCATACTAGATATAGGATCCAAAGTCAATGTATTACCCAATAATGCATGGAAATGTATGGGAGAGCCCACATTAGGATATTCACTTGTTCAACTGAAACTATCAAATCAACACAAAGTCCTACCAATTGGTAGACTAAAAGGAGTGGCAATAGACATGGATGGAGTGCGCACTAAAGAAAACTTTGAAGTAATTGAAATAGTGGACGACACAAAACCATATCCAACATTGGTTGGCTTGGACTGGGTGTTTGATAACCAAGCCATGATCAACTTAAAGACATGAAAAATGACATTTGATTCAGGAGAATACATGGTAAACGCACCATTAGACCCATCAGAAGGGGAAAGGTTTGTACAACCTAATTGCTTAGACTTGGAGGAAATCAACCAGTGATATAGAAAAACTGCGCACAGTGAGGACTACGTAAACCCAACTGCAGATGGGATACTCAGTTGGCAGATCATTAATTCATGTGAGACAGACTCATATACCGATTTAGAGAACTGGAAACAAAGGCTACAAGAATTTTCCACAAGAATGTGTGCAAGAATAGACCGCACGGTAAGATGGGTAGGTAAGAAGATAAGGGAACCACCCAGTTTCCACAGAGTGAATGATATAGAAGCATTCTTGTCACAGTATGAGGATGAAGTGTTAGAAAATTAGAGACTCTTAGAACTCGATATAGCACTCAATGTCACACCTACAAGATGGTGGGGCACACACAAATAAACAATCACGGATCAATACCAATGTGAGCAGTTATTGTGCATAAGGTTTGGCACAGAATAGAAAAAAAACAAGAAGCAGAAGTATGATGGAGAGGGGGCATGAGCGGAACACTTGGAGAAGTGCAGAACACTGTGGAAGATGACACCCCTAGAAGAATGGCCTCATCATTTCATACATACCTTAGAGGGAATACCATCAAGCTGGTATACAGACTAGGAACTACGCAAAGGAACTATGAGTTGGATGGTATTACAACATAATTGTATAGTCACTTTCTCATTCGAGCATGAGAACCCCAACATAGATGCAACACTTAAGAATATAAGGGGGGTGATATTCATCAAAGAACTAGAATTTGAACTCATAACCAAAGAACAACAATGGAACATATAGGAAGTAAAAAAATTGTTGTCATGCTACCACGTATAGGAAGAAGAACCAGATGAAGACGATCTGCGCGATATTCAGATCGAGGAAGTAGAAGGTGAAAGAGAAGTGGAAGGTCCACCTCTAGAATCATAATTTATTGTTGCGCCAATCAAGGTGAAGAAACTCAATATTTGGACAGCTGAGAATCCCAAAATGGACAACATTTGAGACTATTGGGATGAAAAAATAGTAGAAATCATAACAAAGTTACTATGTGAGTACAACGACATGTTCCCCACAACATTTACATAAATGAAGGGTATAGCCAGAGAGCTAGGAGAAATGAAAATAACACTCATAGCTGAAGCAAGGCCTATCAGACAATGACCATACAAACTTGACCTGATATATAAGTAGAAAGTTGAAGCTGATATCGATAGGATGCTCGAAGTCGAAATCATAGAACCAGTGGAAGAATCAGAATGGATAAGCCCAATCATAGTTCAGGAGAAAAAACAAGGCGGGACAAGAATATGCATCAACTTGAGGAAGTTGAACGATGCATTCCTACATGACCCCTTCCCTACACCTTTCACGGATGAAGTTTTGGAGAACATAGGAGGACACGAAGTTTACTCATTCAATGATGGATTCTCGGGCTACCACCAGATCAATATAGCACAAGAAGATAGATACAAGACCACGTTTGCTACAGAATGGGGATCCTACCAGTACACAGTTATGCCATTTGGACTGAAGAATGCACCAACAATATTTTCCAAAGTAGTCGTTGTTGCATTTAAAGAATTTATCCACCAGTTACTAGAAGTATACTTGGATGATTGGACAGTCTATAGTATGTTGAAATACCATGTAGATGCCTTGCGATTGATGTTAGAAAGATGCAGGTAGTGCCAGATATCATTAAACATTGATAAATGTATCTTCGGAACACCATTTGCGATACTATTGGGCCATATAGTATGCAAACAAGGCTTACTAGTGGATCCTGCAAAGATTGTAGTAATTGTTAACTTGCCACCATCAAAGATAATCCGCCAACTAAGAGCGACATTAGGACACACGTGATAGTACAAAAAGGTTATTAAAGGGTATGCATAGATTACCACACCAATGGAGAAACTGTTAAGGAAAGATACAAAGTTTTAGTGGAATGAAGATTGTCAACACGGTATGGATACACTAAAACAAAATATGGTCACCACACTAATACTATTATTTCTAGACTTGGAGAAAAAATTCCATGTACATGTAGATGCATCAGCCATAGCACTTGGAGATATTTTGGAACAGCTAGGAGCAGGATATTTGGATCACCCTATAGAATTTGTGAGAAGAAAACTATCAAAATTAGAGCAGAACTATAACACTACAGAGAGGGAAGCCCTAGTTATGGTCTGCGCACTGCAAAAATTCAGACATTACTTATTGGGAGAACATTTTAAGATGTTCACATATCAGTTGGCCCTTAAATACCTAGTCAAAAATACAATGTTGTGGGGGAGAATCTATTGATGGTTATTACTATTTCAAGAGTTTTATTTTAAAGTAATAGGCAAGCCAGGAAAGTTGAATGCAGGACTTGACCACCTATCAAGGGTCACAAATGGAGAAGAACCTACAAATTTAGAAGAAAACTTTCCGAACACACAGTAATTTTTAGTCTAGATCATTGATGAATACTTTGTAGATATCATTTAATACTTAAGTATAGGTACTGCACCACAAGAATATAACATCGCACAAAAGAAAAACCTAGTAGTTTGGGCTGTAGACTATTAGCTGATCGCAGGACACTTATACAAAATTTTCACAGATAGAATCTTGTGAAGATATGTTCTAGAACATGAAAGACCAAGGGTTTTAGCAGAATCCCATGAGGGAACAACAAGAGGAAACTATGCAGGAAAAACTACCACGCAGAAGGTACTATGTGCAGGACTTTGGTCGCTGACCATTCACAAAGACTCGAAGGAGTACTGCCAGAGATGCAATCTCTATCAAAGGATTGGTAAACCCAACAGAAGAGACAAGATACCATTGTGACCACAAGTAACATTGCAGGTATTAGAAAAATGTGCAGTAGACTTTGTGGGACCAATCAACCCACCATCAAAAAGAATAGGAGCAATCTACATTATCACTATGATAGAATACCTGACAAGATGGGCAGAAGCAACACTAGTTAAAGATTGCAGTGCAGAAACAACAACACACTTTCTATTTGAACAAGTAATCACTATATTTGGTTGCCCAATAGTTTTGATGAGAGACCAAGGCACTCACTTGATTAACAACACTATTAAGGCTACGACTGAAGAATTTGAAGTCCATCATCAAAAGAGCACACAATATCATCAACAGGAGAATGGAACAGTGGAAGCATTCAACAAAATCCTTGAGAATGCACTGACAAATATCTGTAATGTCAACAGGGATGACTGGGACCTCAAAATACTGGCATTATTGTGGGAATACAGAACCACATACAAGAAGTTAACAAGACACATGCCATTCAGATTGGTATACAACCAAGAAATAGTGGTTCCATCAGAAGTTTTAGTACCCAGTCTGCGCGTAGCAGCGGTTACACAAATGACAGAATGAGGAGAAGTACAAGTCAGGATGAATCAATTGTTGATCATGGAGGAATATCGGTCCTAGTAGGGTTCTACCAACAAGTTCAGAAGGAAAGGGAAAAAGTGTGGCACAACAGACATATCAAGAAGAAAACTTTCAAGGAAGAAGCTTAGTATTGATGTATGACAACAAATCCATTCAACATCCAGGAAAACTCAGAATGCACTGGTTAGGGTCGTATGAAGTAAAAACTATCACAGATGGGGGAGCTATACAATTGAAATACTTAGGAGGCGCAGAACTCAAAGGGATGATCAATGGGAGACAATTGAAGTTATACAAGGATAGTCGACCAGCCATACTTTGAAAAAAAAAAATAGGATACCAAACAGTACCAATAGAGGTACAGTGCATCGAAATGATAAAGAGCACACACACTTAGGAATACAAACCCAATGAGGAAAAGAAGTGGACTTGAATGTTAGAAATGACTGATGGGACGCCGCATTAATCGTGCCAACTAGAGATGGTGAGGGAGAATAATGGAAATTATGAAGGAACTAAAGGTTCATTGAATCTATAATAAAGGTAGCATATTTGACAAGATTCATACGATTCCCATACAAAGCAAGGATGCAGGAGCCAAAATCCTATCGCAAAATAAGAAGAGATAAAGAGCGAGAGAGCCTACGAAGCACAAAGCAAAGTGCATAGAGATTACATAGACCACTAAAATCAACGAACAATCGAATTTCACCACCCAAACAAGCAGAATTGAGCCAGACTACCAGACACTCTAGAGTTAGGACCAGGGAACAAGTACAATTGCAGGAAAGAGAACAAAAGCCACCAAAGGTCATCAATATAGATGAAATCCCATCACCAGATACCATACCAATTAACCCCACACCCGTGATATAATAAACCCAACAGACAACACCTGAGGGTATGAACGTGGATATGCTGACAGAGGATTAGGGTCAACAGAACCATGGAATAGGAAACCAAGTGCAACAAGAGAACCTTGAAGAATATTCGAGAGTCAATGGGATGGCTCCAAAGCAGGCAGAAGCGACTGAGCTAGATGAGTCACAAAAAACTGTGTCGGACCATCCAGAAGAGGGATCAATGGAAGATGTCACGGGATATCCAGAACAATATGTTGAATAACGACCAATGGAGGCTATAACCTCGAGTCATCCACCACCGAAAAAGGATAAGCAACAGGTACCTAGGTTACCACACAAGCAACCCATCACAACCATTGTTTTTCTGCATATACCATAAGGGGTAAGGGTGAAATCAAACTTCCTAGGTTATGTCGAGAAGCTAAAATACTCGGACCATGATGTAATAGACACAAAGAAGTTCTCATAGTTCGCAAAGAAAGTCTACCTATAGAATTTGGGTCTGGATGCATTTAGGGAACCAGTTAATCAAGCACTCCAGTGGGCAACATGATTGGAAAAAACCTAGCATTTTAGGTCTGCTAGAACTGCCACACTTTGACAGAGGATAGTATTCAAGTAGTTGCGTCAAACAATTGATGGCAGTCACACATGGTGGAGATATATGGCTACACAATCTCATCTCAATAGACGTAGAGCTCATTGCACACATCACAGGGATGCCATCACGAGGTATGGATCCTGTGCAATTTCTCAACGATAAAAAAAAGGAGAAAGCACCTGTGGAAGAGATGAAAAAGAAATAAGGAACTTACAGGGGGATGTGAGGAATCATCATCAAATGAATCAATGACATTGTGAAAAAAATGGCCACAAAAATAATGGCATGCAAGCTGCTCATAAAATGTCGCAAGGAGGAAGTAATTGTCGGGCTTGTCGCAGTTGCAACACAGTGTGTCGAGGGCACCATAATGAGATGGGCCTCATATCTTTTGAATTTGTTTCTAGATGACTACAAGGATGTGCATGATCTACGAACATTATTTCACTACTCATGTTTTCTCATGTTGATAGCCATTATGGGATGGAAGGAACCGAAATATGTATTTTTCGCCACCAGACCCAAACCTAATCATGGAGCGAAATATGTATCACTTGGCACCACGTCAGATGCTAGGATTGGAAAGATAAACACATCCATATTTGAAGGATATCTACAATATCTACAAGAGGCCATCACCAACCTCTGGAGAAAATCACCACAGGATGTCGCGTACTATCAGGACATAGCCAACTTCAAGGCCACTCGACATGCGATGTGAATACATGTGTGGAAAGAACCCAACAGGTAGTGTCTACAATTGCGCTACTTCATCACGGAGGGCGACATCAAAATGATTATCAGGGATTGGGAAGATGACTGAAAGATTCCAATCCTCACCAAAGACATACTTGCAAGGATAGTGGAAGAGGAGACAGGGCAGGGAGAAACACATCCTCAGGAAGTCTCAGTGCCCAAGAAACCAAGGATAGGCTAGACCAAAATAAAGTAGATGAAAGAAAGGATAGCTAAGACGGGGACCCATAAGGGGAAGAAGAATAACACAGAGTTGACCCAAGTACAACAGAAACAGGTCGAGGCAGTGCATGGGACTACATCAAGTCCTAATCCAAAAGAACCAAGACTGACTAAGAGGCCAACTACTTAGATGGGGGGTGCATGCAAGAAGATTAAGGCGCAAATAACACCTCCATAATACATGATCACAGAGGATAATCTAGAAATGATAGCCCAAATGGTTCAGGATTGTACATCCAAGGATTTTGAGAATGTTGTGCACCACAAGGATAGAATACAATAGGAGCTAGAAAACATATGAAAATTCCTCAAGTAGATCAAGGAAGCATAGGCAGCAGGCAACATCATAGAAATAGGGTCGTCAACATCATAAACAGGAGAAGAAACTGAAGCAAGTGAGCAAGATATAATCCACACAATACAACAACCAAGCGAAACATTCCAAATTACATCCAACATGTTGCACATGGATGAGATCGTGGGGTAGACACCCCTAAAAGACTTAGCTCAACTCCAATTGGTATTTCCGCAGATACCATCCAAAGCTCTACACAAATTACAGATGAGCGTTACCCAAGAAGTACATTATCATGCACGCACAGACACAACCAAATTACAGTAGGAAAATGATAAACGAGACACGCTGGAATTGATATATGAGTAGGCCAAGCTCAAGACCCAAGAGGAGAGGGAGTGCACGAATGAATTGAAACAAAAAGTGGCTGGAACGTATGAGAAGATTCCAAAGACTGCGCAGAGGGATGAACTCACAACAACATAGAAGATTGATCAAATTGCGTAGGGAATCGATCAATATCAGAAGGAGATCAGGAATCTCCATGAGTAGCTCACACGTACCACTCCACCAGAGGTAAGGGAGAAAAGGAAGAAAGAGGCAACAAAGAAGCTATAGGAGATAGAGCAACAGGTCAGTGCAACAACCAACTTGTTCGATAAAGCAGCACAACTTTGGACAAATCTAGAAGAGGATAAGAAAGTACATCAGTGGGACAAGGAAAAATAAAGGATAAGCACAGCTATCCAGTGCCTCAAGTGGAGGCAGAAGACAATTTCCATCATGGAGCGCGTCAAAGGGGCACAGTATATGAAGAAAATACATGAGGAACTCACCGCTACGCAAACATAGAAAAAGGAGCGTCCGGCTCAAATGGAACCGTTTCAAGAGTGAGTAAGAGAATTCATTGCACAGGAAGAGGAAGCCAAGACATATATGTCATAGACCCAAGCAGAGTGCATAGGGTTGATTAATGACGAGATTGTAATCCATACAATAGACACACTCAAGGAGAAGACAGTGCAGGCTCAAACACAAGTAGTGGAGCTCAAGGAGAAGTTCTAGGTGATCACCAGGGAGATGGAAGAAGCACACAAAGGTTAGGTGGCTCGAGACGAGCCACATGTCAATTTTGGGGGCCTGTTGGAAGCAAACCAAAGTGGAAAGGTGATTTTCGGAAAGAAGGCTTGCACAAGGGAAGTGAAAATTGGAAGGAAGAGAAACACACACACATGCATGGAAGACATAACAATGTTAGGGTTAGGGTTTTTTCAATACATTATAATGGTTGGCGAGCCAAAAACATATAAATATAGATACCTATGTCTCATAGAAAGAGAGGGAAGAGATGATGTGAGGAAGCGGATGCGATGTGATATTTTGTTGTATGACCTAAGTTTGTAAGATATTGAGCTAGAGATGACTAAGGAGGGTAGATATTGAGGGTTAGATCATAGGATGAGGAGTCTGGTTCGATCAAGTCCACCTCATAATAGATCTCAACCCAACTGAGAAGAGTTGTAAAGTGCACGGTGTTGTAGTTCAGAACTACTGTAATAAAAGAGCTAAGAACTAGATCTTTGTGGATGTAGCCCAGGGAGGGGTGAACCACGACAAAAACCATGTTATGTGATTGAATGCATGTGGTTCTTTATTTCCTTCAGTGGTTGTTAATATGCTAAATGAATGAGTTGTTATATTTCCCGCGTAATCATAAATGACAATGTATTGCGTTAATAAGTGAAAGTAGAACTCTTAGCATACAGTTCTCAGATCCCCCACTCAATCCTACACTGCAAACACATGAGTATTGCAACCATACATTAAAATTATCTTGGGTGAGATGACACAGTGCACCCTGTGCGTTGTGTTTCCTTATGGTTTACTAGGAGGGCCGATAGTCTTAGAGGCTTTGCTAGAACCCCGAACAGATAGGAATCCTGGGTCACTCAAGATGAAGATACAAACTCAGATAGGATATATAAGTAACCAACACTCGCTTACATCTCTGGGCCTTTGTCTTAGTGGGTGAGGATTTCTTATTTCAATTCAAAGCTTTAAAAGTACATCACAACAGTGCCAAAAGGATTACAAACTGATCTGGTCTTGTTCTACTAGATATCTAGAACCCAACAAAACTAACGACATTGAAATCAGATGAATGGAGCTCCCAGAAATGGCCCACAAAGGTGCTCTCCTCAATGGCTTCCCTATATAAAAATGGATTTGGCTCAATAAATCTTCAGCATAAACCTGTTATGAACTTCTTCTATGGCTTCAAGAGCCTCTAGTTTTTATAGGTCTGAGGTTGGTAACAATCTCCCAACTTGCCCATAAGATCTGGCCTCAAAAAAGGCCCAAGATCCTCAAAAAATGACGAAAATCCCCTCAAACTATTGAGAAAATAATTTTATATAGTTTAAAACCCATTTTTGGGCTTAGTAAAAAGAGAAGCCCCTTATATTCCACACTCATGGTGATGTAGGAGCCTCTATGTGGCCAGGTGCTAGAATGGTTTGTTGCCCCCCTGGATTCTGGCCCTGGTCCTATGGATATGGCACATAGCATGGCTATATGTCCAGGTCTTAAGCCCCTACACACCCGAACTGTTATACACCTGTTCGTTTAGCACTGGTTTATGCCCTTGGTCAGCGGGCTAGCCCGACTGACCAGGGATAACTCCTTATTTGTGCCAACATTAATCATAGGCCGATTCATATGGTAAATGGAGAGATAACCAGGGGGTTATCCCTTATCAACATCCGCCAACTATTTAGTCTGGGCTACGGTCATATCCATATGTGTTGCGACCAGGGCTGGGGGCTAGGCCCCAACCCTCTTATCCTCTGCTCGCACCCACACATCACCTTAAATACTTAAACTCAACCATAGTTATCAAGGACTACTAAGGGTGGGCTGGCTATCCCAGCCCTGCTAAACCTCTTTCCTAGACCAGAGGTCGTAGGTTCAAATCCCATGCGCTCCAAACAAACTTTTTCCAATGAAATAACCAATAAAGGGGTTCCATGTGGCAACATAGAACTAGGTCACATGGCACATTCACATTCATTCAAAAACCACCCACGTGTCGAGACACCATTTTTCCACATCTTCCAGGTGTCTACTCTGCCACATGCCACTATACCTGCCATGTTTTCCACGTGTTGTATGGACGTGCCACATGTCACCCTTACAATGGTGACATGTGTCACTCACTGAATTGTCCACCTGTACCTTCCCATTAAACTCTTTTCCATGTTAGCATGCCAATGTACCCTGCCACATTAGTTGTATGTCCGTACGGCCTATACAGTCATCTGCCACATGGCATTGTACGGACTGTACAATCATCAAATTTTACCTATTTGACGAAATGAACAGACCATGATAACTTGAACATACGACGTCTATTTGAGCCCATTCAAGTTGTTCTGGGTTCATATCAATGAGGCCTACACACACATCTGTTTTGAATCCATTCTGAGCACTTTGATTTTTAGTCCTTCCTCGACCCAGAATGGATCCCGAGATCCAATTATGGATCACACCTCCCCACTAAAGACCTTTTGGTCCTCCAAAAGGTTACTGACCAGTCATCAAGTGCAGGATAGGCCACCCCACTTGTTCCCTATCTTTAAACTTTGTCCTGTACACCTGTCTCATCAAGATCAATTGTAAAACAATCATGATAACTGACAGCATATTGTTAGCCATTTGTAC
>CBVK0100228570.1:0-24669 GCA_900067695.1 Picea abies
TTGGATTTTTTGTCCCCGCAGGTTTCGAACCGATGACTTTAACATCACGGAGTGGCTTAACAACACACTCCATCACCGACTGTCCTACACCTCGGGGACTTTAAAGTTGAAGGACATGGGGGTGGGCTTTGATCCACTTATGTGTGCACGGGTCACGATACCATTTATTATAGTATCTCTGGGTGCAACCACACGTTCGACCACTACCTCAAGGTGTCCCCATGGCTCCAGGTAAAGCCCTCACGAGAATTGAACCTTGCCCAACGGTGAAAAACTCCTCGCTTTCCACCATTGGATCCAACCCCTTTGGGCATAATTTAAATTTATATTAGTATTGAGTAAAGTAAAATACTATTTAATAATTTATATTTATATTTCAAAAGTGATTTTTTTATGGAGATTTGGTTATTAGGTGTAAGTCTTGGAAGTGTTGATTGAGGTTATGTGATTTATTTCATTAGTTTCAATCTTACTTTTTCACCCTCTTGCAATGAGTGTTAAATGAGTTAGGGTTTTTTTCCTTTTTCTTTTTACTTCATGGCACCCCGAAGAAGGATACATAGTGACCAATTATAAATCATAAGTCAAGAGGTCATGATTCGCTACATCATTTTTATCTTCATCTGTTGAATAGAGTTTAGAACCTCTGATTTCACATAACGGAGTGTCTTAACAGTACACTCCATATTGTTCTACACTCTCGGGTTTGTGTCAAATTTGCATTTAATTGTATGTTTGAACTTGCAATTTTTTGAAGAAGTTAACAAGTGAGTTTTGTTCCCTACAACTAATTCAGTGTTCAATGTATAATTTCGAAAATCATATATATTAACACAAGCTATATAGAAAGTAGTATATCTCACTTATTTTTTAATTTTTTTTTTCGGAAAAATGATATATTTTTGTTATTTTTAAAACTATTAATTAAGATTTTAATCACTTTTTATACACCTTTGTGTCTCCAATTTTTTTCCTCATGTTTACATAAATCCAAAAAATAAAACACATTTTTGAAGAGTAAACATACATGGGGAATCCAAATATTTTTTCTAATTTTTTGCTATGTAATTTTTAAGAAACTTATTTTTCTATAGGGAGCATCATTACTCAAGAGAAACAAAAATTTGCATAAGTTTTAGAAAATAAAAATTAAAAATATAATATGGAATTGAAATCTAGAAAATATATGACATTGGATAGAGGATTCAATGATGAATCTACAAGCACTTTGCCACCTTTCATAGAAGAGATGAACGGATTTTGACTCCTAGAAGTTGCAGCTCCATGAAAACATGCAAAAATAGCCAAGGATTTTGAACATTTAAGCCCACAAGTGAGGATTTTAAAATGCCTTGATCAAGGGCTTGTAGCCTGCCCATGATTGGGGACCTTTTATAATTTAAACCTTGAGAAATTATGGTTAAAACTCTCCATTGGGATTTTAAGCCCTTGATCGAGGGTGTGCGGAGACCATTTCCACATGCCCCATTTTCCAAAATGTGTGACCCAGTTTCATGGATTTACTCATATGTGAGTAAACGCATCTTAATCTTCTCTAGATATATTTTTATGGAACTATCAAAAGTATTGTTGATGTCATTAGAATTTGATAAATGCTAAAAATGAAGGGGCGGATTTAGGAATTGAAGCCAAACTAGCATTTTTGTTATAGGCATAACAGAAGGATCAAAGACAAGAAACCATGGGGTAACAAAAAACCTTTCACTCTACCCTAAAACCAAGGACCCTCCTCAAAATGTTTGGATAATCAACAAAGTTTGAAAATCGAGCAATAAAAAAAACCCTTAGACTAGATATAAACCTCACCACGCTTTATTTAGCTCAAATAAATCCAATGGTACAAATCTAAAGTATAAGACCATAAATCATCAAATATGCAGATTACCAAAGAAGATCTGTAAAGTGAAAGTAAGTCTATAATATCTAATTTAGAGACCTCTAGTTTCAACACCTCTTTGGAATTCTCCATAATATCACACTAGCCATAGGAGGGTTTGAAGTAGCTAAATTAAGTGGTTTGTTCCAAACCACATCCTTAAATGAAAAAGGATTTTCATGATGAAGATCCTCCATTACTCACCACTCCACCATGCAAGTGAAGAACCACAACGAGATTGAATCTTTGTCAGCTTTGCATTCAAACATCAAATAATTGTTAATTAGTTGTTTACCTTCGTAAAGAAGTCATTGCACATCCATTGGGATCCCCCACATGAGTGCCAAGTTGTGTTTAATATTGACCACATAGTTAGAGGAGTGAACACACAAAATTAATGGTTTTCTTATGAGGGACTTGATCATGATTTGAAAACTATTAGTGAGATCATAAACCTCTTTGTTTAATTCCACCCCAAAAGAATGATCGGTAATAGGAATTGCGTAAAACACTTGGCTTGCAAATTATAAAACCTCTTGGAAGTAGTGAACCCTTGGTACCTTGTGAAGAAGGAGGTCAATCCTCCTACAAATCCCAAACATCTAGTATAGTACAACAAGAATGAAGTGAATGCGAAGTGTCTCTTACTAGGTTTGGTGAAGCATCATTTAATCCCTCATATCACTAAGAAAAATACTACCAAATATATGTATGATGCCTTGGGAACCTTGTACCAAAGTGTGAGCCCTATACCAAAGATATGTATGATTCCTTGGGAAACTTGAACTAGAAAGATGCCTCTAAGGAACAATCTCACCACTACTTGCATGAGAAAAACAAATACAATAGGAAGTTATCTCATGAAGATAGTAGATTTGAAAGATTAGATTGTTGTAGTTGGGGGCACAATTAAGGATAAAAACGTAGTATATATTTCTTTGAATGGATTTAATCCACCATGCTGCTACTTTGTTTATGGGTGGGAGAAGTTACTTGAATTTGAGAAGTTGTGTGATTATTTCATTGGAGAGGATATGAGACTAAAGGAAGTCTTAACTAATTACAAGGATGAGGATCAAGATGGATTGAACCTAGCTCTCACCAGTAAGGTGAGGAGAGGAGGTAGAATAGGAGGACTTGGTAGGGTCAAAAGAAAAAGGAGGATGAATTATATTCTTCATGTCAAGAGAAGAAAGAATTGAGTCATATCTAGTGCTTTAAGAACCTTGACAAGAATGGTCACTACGCTTCTCAATGCCCTAAGAGGAAGAAGGGAAAGGGAAAAAAACAACAACAACCATGGAGTTTGTGGAAAGTGAAAAATCTTCAATTACGAATGAGTTCATTGCTAGGATTGATATTACCTTTTCCACAGTGGTCTATCTTTTTACAAACATAGTTTCAGGTGTTGAATGGTGTGTGGACAGTGGAGCTTCCAACTTTATTACTTATAATATAAAGATCGTCAGCGGGTTTCAAGAGAAAGAGGGAGGAATGAATGTCGAGTTGGGTGATTATGCCATACATTTTGTGAAGGTCTTGGGATCCATAAATTTCTATATTCATGTTGACCCACAGGTGTGATAAATCTCATGTAATTCTTCTTGTATATTCCATTCCTAGTTTCCCCACACTTAGAAAATTTCAATATCATCATAGGTTCCTAGCACTTTACCTTTCCATGCACAACTTCCATGACCCACATAACATTCACTTGATTTTCACGACCTTCATTATGCACCTATACTTAGAATATTTTTGGAAGTGGATGTTCACTCGTGGGTGTGGAGCACTATATCGATTCTCCCACGGTCTCTATTGTCTGTTGTCTTGATTTTTCGTTGTCCCAATTATTTGTTGTTTCACTCGTCTTGATCCTTCTCTCATCCCTCTGTCATGATGCCCGCTTACCCCGATCATCCGTTGTTCCACTTTTTCGCTCTTCCAATCGTTCATCATCCCACAACACTTCACGTCCTTTCATATCACATTTCCCAACATGCATTAAATTACACTTTCCGGAAATGACAACCACTCACATAAGTGTTAATATTGTTATTAATGATGTAACACCCTGTATCCCCCAGTCTATAAAAATAACTATATTGGCCAAGAACTATGGCAAACTCAAAGATGTGAATGTTTGATTTGACGGACCTTTGTATAAAAGGTCAATGATTGTAAATTATGTTATGATTATGTGTTGCATGACTGCTGGGAGGGGGATGTGCTAAAAGAGACCGCGATGGCTAATGATAGGTGGTGGAAGGGACCTGGAATGGTTGTGTTAACTTCCATTGGGCCAATACCGTATTGGTTTTTACTTGCTCAAAGATCAAAGCAGCTCTCTGACCCTGGAATGGATTTCCCATCAGATTGGTAGGTGGGGAGGCTCCTCAAGAGTTAATGAGGGGATGGGGGTGAACTTCCCATCCGTAACAGCTCCCAGACCTGACCACGGACGGGGAAATTCGTGCCACATGCAATCTTGTAGAGAAAAGGCAAGAGGGGAAGTGTGGTAAAGGGGAACATAGGAGAACATGTGCGACGAAGATCGTGGAAGAGAACCGAGAGAAACTTGAGAAATACAGGGAGTTCTGAACAGAGGAGAGGGAGAGTAACCTTCGTCCTTGACTTCCATTGAGCTGGAAGTAGGAGACTGAATCTTGAGCATCGTCGTCTAGCTCGGGGGTGGCTAGTGGTAAATCCGTTCAGAGTCACTGAACCTACGATTGGGTGGAAACGAGCACCCCTCTCAGCAGTCGCGTCACACCTGGTGTTTCTGATAAGTGTTTATATCTTGTATCTTGAATTGAATATTTTGGACGCATGTTCATGTTTGTACGCTCATAAATGGTTTCTGTATAGAAGTGTTTGCCTGGTGTTTTGATCAGAAATAACAGATGCATGCTTATACTTATATGACCATAATCAGTTTATGTATAGAATGAATAAGTTCATAATACAAGTCCATTCCCTTGAGATTTGTTCCATCTACTTGACTCAGGCTATGTCCTGGTTTGATTTCCCGAAAGCACCTCCTTCCGGGAAGTTCCCTCGCATTCTAGAGCCGGAGTGAGTTCCTTGAAAAGAATACCATTTTAGTAAACCCAGGAGTTTACCTTACCCCTGACACAGAGTTCATGGCTCGACAAATTAGGAAGGCTTTTCAGTCAGGTCACCAAGCCTAGGGATAATTACCCAAGAAACCGCTGAAGGATCATGTGATCTGAGTCTGGAAACCTTGTACAAGAGAGAGTAGTTCTCTCAGGTTTTCGGCGTTTTGGCGTTTTGGCACCCGAGAAACCAAAGGGTAAGACCCCTCGTTTTAGCAAGTCGCGAAATCCTGGTACCTGTAACCCCGACGCGCTCTGTAAATGAGTCGGTTTTGCGTGAATAGGTTTTGGCGTTTCGGCACCCGGGAAACCAAAGGGTAAGACCCCTCGTTTTCGCAAGTCGCGAAATCCCACTACTTGAAACCTCGACGCGCTCTATAGATGAGCTAGTTTTGAGTGAATAGGTTTTGGTGTTTCGACACCCGGGAAACCAAAGGGTAAGACCCCTCATTTTCTCAAGTCGCAAAATCCAGGTACCCGAAACCCTGACGCGCTCTGTAGATGAGTCGGTTTTGCGTGAATAGGTTTCGGCGTTTCGGCACTCGGGAAACCAAAGGGTAAGACCCCTCATTTTCGCAAGTCGTGAAATCCCAATACCTGAAACCCCGACGCGCTCTATAGATGAGCCGGTTTTGCGTGAATAGGTTTCAGTGTTTCAGCACCCAGGAAACCAAAGGGTAAGACCCCTCATCTTCGCTAGTCGCAAAATCCCGGTATGCGAAACCCCGAATCAGTGTAACGTGAATGGGTTTCGGTGTTTTGGCACCTGGGAAACCCAAGGGAAAGACCCCTCATCTTCGCTAGTCATGAAATCTCGGTATGCGAAACCCCGATGCACTCTGTGGATGAGCCCTAGGTCACTGGACAGGGTCTTGTGGTAGTAAGGAGGAGTCCCGAAAGAATCTGGACCGCCCATTTGTAGGGACACGTGGTGAAGATCTAAAGCCACCGAGATTTTGGAGATCGGGGAAATAGGAGTGAAGACCCCGCCAAAATCCAGAAAGGTAGAATTCCAGGAGTTAATCCGGGCCATTGATCAAGTCAACAATCTGGACCATAGATCTGGATGATACCAGGCTTTCGATTCCCGAGGATTAAAAAGGGAAAGGAGGAATTCTTGCATCGTGATTCCTGAATCATGAAACCCCGAAAGCATTTAGAGGATTAGCACCAGGTCATAGGATCGGTCGTATGACAAGCGACCTGAGGGAGGAGCTAAAGATCTGTTAGACCCTTTTGGGTTTTGGCATTTCGAAAGACAGAGAACAGGGGAACTCTTGCATCATGATTCCCTGAATCACGAAAGCTAGAGCAGCTTTTTGGTAAGGCCTGTGGTCATAGCCAACGATCACATGGAGGAGGATAAGGGAAGGGATGGTTTGTGCCAGGCCCCATAGAAATTCAGGGGTTCTTTCCCTTGAAGAAAAGACGAAAAGAGAAAGAAAATCTTAGTTGCCATAGTGGGTGTGTGACAAATTGGTATCCGAGCATGGTTACAACACTTGGCCTGCTTGGGCTCATGAACAAGTTGCGCAGAAACTCCATTTGAAGTACTCTTAAAAGAAGTAACCCTCTATCTTAACCCCCTTTATCAAAAGCCGGAGTTAAGAATGAAAATTTCCTATTGTGTGTATGCATTTGAAAGATATGAATTATGCGTTGATTGTGAATGAATATAATGTTAACTAACAACAAGTGTTTTCTTGCACGACAAGCGGACAATCAACCACGGGAAACTACAGACGCATAGAATGGTGACTCACCACGAAGTGGGGGATGGCTCCCACAATAGAGACAAAGAGTCTGACGAAAGGAAAGCGGTGGAGACCCCTCCAGATCTAGCTGAGACTGTGAGGAGCCTCATGGTTGAACTACAGAGCTACAAGGTTGACAATGAGAGGTTGATAAAAGAGAAAGAAAACAAAATGAAGATTAATGCAGTCTTGTTGTAGAGCTTATCCGACATACAAAGACAATTGCAGCATGGACCTGACACCAGTCACGCGGACCAACGACAGACAAATAAAAGTCGAAGTCCCCCTGAGATATGGAAATGTGGTCTTTTAAGTGGCCACACTGGGAAGAGCACCTCGAGAAAGGTCCACCCCAGAGATAAGGGACAAGCATCGGGCGATTCCTATGGAAAGGAAACTAGTGACTCAGGGGGATCTTCTAGTAGCAGAACTAGTTCTTACTCCCAAAGAAAACGGAAGAAGATAAATCATTCCAAAAATCATAATCTCGAAGAATTCAAGAAGGCCAAACCACCCTCTTTCAGCGGTGAAATAAAGAAGGGAGAGGAAGCGGAGGCCTGGCTTCTTGGACTAAAGAAGTATTTCAGAGTCCATGACTTCTCCGAAAACTTGAAGGCCCGAGTAGCCACTTTCAACTTGAATGGAAAGGCTTCCATTTGGTGGGAATACCTTAAGAATGTGAAAGGGATTCATGAAGAAGACCTATCTTGGGAACGGTTTGAGAAATACTTCAGGAAGAAGTATCTGTCGGAAAAGTATTTCGACGAAAAGACTAAAGAATTCTATGAACTCAAGCTAGGGAAACGCACCATAGAGGAATATGTAAGCAGATTCCTCGAGTTGCCGAGGTACATACCCTATATAAAAGCAGAAAAGGAAAAGGTGCAACGATTCATCAATGGACTACCTAAGGACTATCAGAACATGATTGAGTTTGACGAGCCAAAGACCCTAGAAGACACTATCTGAAAGGCAAGATATTGTTATGAATAGCTTGGGCATCAGACAGAACCTCATGAAGGTTGGAAGTAGAAGAATAGTTCAGGATTCTAGAAAAAGGGGTTTAAATTCCCAAGATTTAAAAACTATAAAAAGGACTCAAGGATGAGCTTCCCAACCCGAAGTGTACACCAGCAGAATTTCCCCTCCCAGAGTGGAAATAAACCTTTTGGATCTACCCCAGGAAAGATTGATAACCCAAAGAAAGAACCCTTGAAATGTTGGGGTTGTGGAGAAGAACATATACTGAGGGACTGCCCGCACTGACAACAGAACAGTCAGAGAATTTACAACATTCAAGAAGCTACCACCGTCAATGGTGTGGCCAGGAGCGTGCCACAAATTTATGCAGCCTTGGATAATAAACAAGCTAACCACCAAGCTTCAGTGGTGGAGATGGAAGGTATGATCACCAACCATCTACTAGTGTCTATTCTAATTGACCCTAGTTCAAATTTGAGTTATATAGCCCCTAAGGTTGTTGATAAGTGTAAATTACAGCCACATAAACACGCCAAGCCATGGTTGGTACAGTTAGCCACCGAAACCAAAAGAAAAGTAATGGAGGTCATACCATCTTGCCAATTCACTATGGGTGAATTCCCCACCCAAGCAACCCTTAACATATTATCCCTAGGATCGTATGACATGTTGATTGGTATGGACTAGCTAGCCACATATAAAGCCAGACTGGACTGTTACCATAAAAGATTAGAATGTTTAAGTGAAGAAGGAATAAGGATAACCCTTCAAGGGATCCAGAAACCTATCTCGGTGAGATGAATATCATCTCTTCAAATGAGAAAGTATTGCAGAAAGGGGTGTCCACTATATGCGATACAGGTGTTGGAATCAGTTGAAGATGACAAACCAAGCCTCGAAGACCACCCCACACTAAGAGAATATAGAGATGTGTTTCCGGAAGAGATATTGGGTTTACCTCCGAGAAGGGACATTGACTTCTTGATAGAACTTGCACCAAGAGCGGTGCTAGTGTCTAGGACACCCTACAGGATGAGCACACCCGAGCTAGTTGAGCTTAAATTACAACTAAAAGAAATGATGTACAGGGGCTATATCTGGCCCATCGTGTCTCCATGGGGAGCACCAGTCCTATTTGTGAAAAAGAAATACGGTACCCTCCGACTGTGCATAGATTATAGACAACTCAGTAAGGTAACTGTAAAGAACAAGTACCACTTACCTAGGATCGATGACCTGTTCGATCAATTGGGAGGTGCTTCCATCTTCTCAAAGATTGACTTGAGATCTGGATACAATCAAGTCTAAATCAAGGGTGAAGACATCCACAAAACTGCCTTCAGAACGAGATATGGTCACTATGAGTTTGTGGTAGTACCATTTGGATTGACCAATGCCCCTGCCACTTTTATGTGCTTGATGAACAATGTGCTCAGCAAATTCCTAGACAAATTTGTACTGGTTTTTATTGATGATATATTAATTTACTCCAAGAATAGAGAGGAACATGAGCAACATCTTATACTTGCGCTTCAAGTGCTAAGAGAACATCATCTCTATGCCAAATTTAGCAAGTGCGACTTTTTCCAGAAGCAAATACATTACTTGGGCCATGTCATATCTGAAGAGGGAGTAGCAGTAAACCCTGACAAGATCAGGTCTATCATGGAATGGCCTACCCCAAAGGACATTTTAGATATCAGATCCTTTATGGGCTTAGCAGGATACTATAAGAGATTTATAAAAAGATTCTCCAAGGTTGGCTATCCAATCACTTCCCTCTAGAAGAAGGGAGTTAAATTCCTTTGGACCCCCAAATGCGAAGAAAGGTTTCAGTCCCTAAAACATCTACTGACCCACGCACCCGTGTTGAAGATCGCCAATCCCGAAGCTGACTTCCTAGTGTGCACAGATGCCTGCAAGGAAGGGATTGGAGGAGTCCTTATGAAAGAGGGAAGTGTAGTCTGCTATGAATCCCAAAAATTGAATGAGCACGAAGCCAACTATGTGACCCATGATCTAGAGCTAGCCGCCATAGTGCATGCTTTGAAAATGTGGAGGCATTACCTCCTGGGAAGGAAATTCGTACTCAGGACATACCACTGTGGATTGCGATATCTGTTTGACCAACCCAAGCTCAATGCTAGACAAGCTAGGTGGATGGCCCTCCTTAGTGAGTTTGATTTTGAAATCAAACATGTTAAAGGAAAGGAAAATAAGGTGGTCGATGCCTTTAGTAGAAGTATGAAAACAATTCACCTGGCTGTGGTGAGCACCTATGAGACGAATGTCAAAGAAAGAGTCAGAAATGCAGAAGAAACAGACACATTCTTCCAGACTGTGACCTCGTACCTGGAGCAAGAACCCACAGGGATAAAGTATGAAGGCTACCAGATGATAGATGGAGGTTTTCTAACTTACAGAAACAGATTGTATATTCCAGATTGTGATGACTTGAAGAGGTTCATAATGGATGAACTACATAAAAGACCATATACTGGTCACCCGAGATATCAGAAGATGATCACGGCCACTGGGAAACAATTCTATTGGCCTGGGTTAAAGAAAGACATAGCTAACTATTTAGCTAAGTGCCTAGAATGCCAACAAGTTAAAGCAAAACACCGACAACCAATAGGATTATTACAACCTCTACCAATCCCAGAATGGAAATGGGAAACCATTTCCATGGATTTCATCATTGGATTACCAACCTCGACCAGGCAAAATGACGCCATCATGGTGGTGGTGGATAAATTGAGCAAGTCCGCCCATTTTATCCCCGTCAAATCGACTTGCAAGGAAATATATATTGCCAACATATTCATGAAGGAGATATTCAGACTACATGGTATGCCTAAAGAGATCGTGTCTGACAGAGACACGAAATTTACTTCCAACTTTTGGAAATCCTTGATGATTGGTCTGGAGACCAAATTACTATTTAGCACAGCCTATCATCCTCAAACCGATGGACATATGGAAAGAGTGAACCAAATATTGGAAGACATGCTAAGAATGCATGTAATGCATCAACCCCAAAAGTGGGAAGATTACCTGCCACTGGTGGAATTCACCTACAACAATGGCTACCAAGAATCCATGAAGACGAGTCCTTTTGAAATCCTCTATGGTAGGCCGTGCAACACTCTAGTTAGTTGGAGTAATCCCGTAAACAGAATTACTATTGGACCCAACATGGTGAAAGAAATGGAACAACAAGTGATTCAGATAAAACAAAATATAAAGGTCGCTCAGAACAAACATAAACATTACGCTGACTGGAAGAGAACTCCAAGAGAATTCAAGACGGGAGACCACGTATATCTCAAGGTTAGGCCCAAGAAGAGTTCCCTGAGGATGGGAGATTGTGCAAAGTTGGCACCTCGGTATTGCGGACCCTTTGAAGTTCTAGATAGAGTGGGACTTGTAGCCTATAGGCTAGCACTTCCTCCCACAGTAAAAGCACATAATGTTTTCCATGTTTCATTATTGAAGAAATATGTACACGATTCTAATCATATAATTGACTAGTCTGTGATCCAAGTGGAACCAGAGGAAGAATTACTGCCAGAACCTCAATGCATACTAGACAGAAAGGAAACCCCACTCAGGAACTGAACCATTGCACATGTCAGGGTGCAGTGGAAACATTTTGGCCTAGATGAGGCTACATGGGAAATGGAAGATGCCATGAAACAAGCATATTCGATTTTGTTTACTTCTGTACATAAACGTCATATTGATAGATAGAACATCGAGGATGATGTTCCTTTAAGGGGGAGGGAATTGTAACACCCTGTTTCCCCCAGTCTGTAAAAATAACTATATTGGCCAAGAACTATGGAAAACTCAAAGATGTGAATGTTTGATTTGACGGACCTTTGTATAAAAGGTTGATGATTGTAAATTATGTTATGATTATGTGTTGCATGACTACTGGGAGGGGGGTGTGCTAAAAGAGACCACGATGGCTAATGAGAGGTGGTGGAAGGGACCTGGAATGGTTGCATTAACGTCCATCAGGCCAGTACCGTACTGGTTTTTACTTGCTCAAAGATCAAAGCAGCTCTCTGACCCTGGAATGGATTTCCCGTCAGATTGGTAGGTGGGGAGGCTCCTCAAGAGTTAATGAGGGGATGAGGGTGAACCGCCCATCTGTAATAGCTCCCAGACCTGACCACAGATGGGGAAATTCGCGCCACACGCAATCTTGTAGAGAAAAGGCAAGAGAGGAAGCGTGGTAAAGGGGAACAGAGGAGAACATGCGCGGCGAAGATCGTGGAAGAGAACCGAGAGAAACTTGAGAAATATAGGGAGTTCTGAATAGAGGAGAAGGAGAGTAACCTTCGTCCTTGATTTCCATTGAGATGGAAGTAGGAGACTAAATCTCGAGCATCATGGTCTAGCTCAGGAGTGGCTAGTGGTAAATCTGTTCGGAGTCACTGAGCCTACGGTTGGGTGGAAATGAGAACCCCTCTCAACAGTCATATCACACCTGGTGTTTCTGATAAGTGTTTATATCTTGTATCTTGAATTGAATATTTTGGACGCATGTTCATGTTTGTACACTCATAAATGGTTTCTGTATAGAAGTGTTTCCCTGGTGTTTTGATTGAAAATAACGGATGCATGCTTATACTTATATGACCATAATCGGTTTATGTATAGAATGAATAAGTTCATAATACAAGTCCATTCCCTTGAGATTTGTTCCATCTACTTGACTCACGCTATGTCCTGGTTTGATTTCCTGAAAACACCTCCTCCCAGGAAGTTCCCTCGCATTCCAGAGCCGGAGTGAGTTCCTTGAAAAGGCTACCGTTTTAGTAAATCCACGAGTTTACCTTACCCCTGACATAGAGTTCATGGCTCGGCGAATTAGGAAGGCTTTTCAGTCAGGTCACCAAGCCTAGGGATAATTACCCAAGAAACCGCTGAAGGATCATGTGATCTGAGTCTAGAAACCTTGTACAAGAGAGAGTAGTTCTCTCAGGTTTTCGGTATTTCAACACCCGGGAAACCAAAGGGTAAGACTCCTCGTTTTAGCAAGTCGCAAAATCCCAGTACCTGAAACCCCGACACGCTCTGTAGATGAGTTGTTTTTGCATGAATAGGTTTCGACGTTTCGGCACCCAAGAAACCAAAGGGTAAGACCCCTCATTTTCGCAAGTCGCAAAATCTCGGTACTCGAAACCCGACGCACTCTGTAGATGAGCCGGTTTTGCGTGAATAGGTTTCAGTGTTTCAGCACCCGGGAAACCAAAGGGTAAGACCCCTCGTTTTCCCAAGTCCGAAATCCCGGTACCTGAAACCCCGACGCGCTCTGTAGATGTGTCAGCTTTGCGTGAATAGGTTTCGGCGTTTTGGCACCCGGGAAACCAAAGGGTAAGACCCCTCATTTTCGCAAGTCGTGAAATCCCAGTACCCAAAACCCTGATGCGCTCTGTAGATGAGCCAGTTTTGCGTGAATAGGTTTCGGTGTTTCGGCACCCGGGGAACCAAAGGGTAAGACCCCTTGTCTTCTCCAGTCATGAAATCTCGATATGTAAAACCCTGAATCGATGTAGCATGAATGGTTTTCGGCGTTTCGACACCCGGGAAACCCAAGGGAAATACCCCTCGTCTTCGCCAGTCGCGAAATCCCGGTACGCGAAACCCCGATGTGCTCTATGGATGAGCCCTAGGTCACCAGACAGGGTCTTGTGGTAGGAAGGAGGAGTCTCGAAAGAACCTGGACCGCCCATTTGTAGGGATGTGTGGCAAAGATCTAAAGTTGTCGGGGTTCTGGAGATCGAGGAAATAGGAGTGAAGACCCCGCCAAAATATCGAAAGGTAGAATGTCAGGATTTAATCTGGGCCATTGATCAAGTCAACAATCTGGACCATAGATCCTGATGATACCGGGCTTTCGAGTCCCGAGTATTAAAAAGGGAAAGGAGGAATGCTTGAATCGTGAAACCCCGAAAGCATTTAGAGGATTAGCACCAAGTCATAGAATTGGTCGTATGAAAAGTGACCCGAGGGAGGAGCTAAAGATCTGTTAGACCCTTTTGGGTTTCGGCATTTCGAAAGACAGAGAACAAGGGAGCGCTTGCATCGTGATTCCCCAAATCATGAAAGCCGGAGCACCTTTTTGGTAAGGTTTATGGTCATAGCCAATGATCACATGGAGGAGGATAAGGGAAGGGATGGTTTAAGCTAGGCCCCATAGAAATTCGGGGGTTCTGTCCCTCGAAGAAAAGACAAAAAGAAAAAGAAAATATTAGTTGTCATAGTGGGTGTGTGACAAATGAGGATCTTCTTGAGACAACTTCCCATAAATTTTAATACTAATTATCATTAAAAATACTTGAGTTAAGAGCCTCATAATGTGTAAAGTAAACAAGTGTATTTTGATAATATCAATTTGAAAGAGTTGTTCATTAAGTCCGTCACCTTGGCTAAGTATGACAACTTGAAGAGAAGAATAGTTATGTGGAGACACTATCAACCTTTTGGGATGAGAATACCAAATATTTCAGTGGTCATAAGCCTATAGGTACTATTCTACATTACCACCTCCATAAAATATTTTGAACAAGATTTGGACATCAAGAATTGCATCGACAGGTTGTGTTCCAGAAGTTTATGATTTTAAGGAATTAATTTCATGGTGTATTGACAAGTTTGAAAAGGAATGGAGAATTATTCAGTTACAGGAAGAATCTCCCATCTCTTTATCTCCTCCAACTTTTAAAAGAAGAAGATTCAAACTCCTATGAGACTACCTTGAAGACTTGACAATTTTTCCCGAAGATGTCTCAAATATTCAATTATGTTCATTAAAGAACCCGTACAGAGAAATGGCATGGTTGTTCACCGGAATTACTAGACATGAATCTACAACTATTGTTCCTAATCTTACTTTGTACATACTTTGTTTCTCAATTCATCAAAACAACATCTTCGACTGGGCTATGATTATTTCAAGTGAGTTATCTTTTTAGTTGAGAAATTTATGAAAGAATAAAAAGTTCTGTATGTCCTCATATTTGATTTTCACCTTGACTTATTATCACGTATTCAATGGCCTACCCTTGGCTAAAAAGATTAACTATAAATTTGACCCTGTGAAAATGTGGTACCCTACACTTTGGAAACAAAAGGATGCATATCACTTCTACGAGGTGAATAATTCTTTTATCTCTTCTTTCAAAAGGCTAATTCATGGACCTACTACATCAAGATTATCCTTGGAAGTGGCATCTTTCTAAGGAGGGAAAGGAAGTTTTGAAGCCATGGAAAATTTTAGTGTTATTAGAATCTAGTGTTCGCATCATAAATCTTCATATCTACCATATTCTGTGTTTGATAAAATATTTATAGTTGAGATATGTAAACAATATAAATTTTGGGCTCATTTCTTCAACAAGAAAAGGGAAAAAATAGTTCATCCCATTACCATGGAAAATTGGGGAAATAACTGTAAAAAGCATTACCCATCGTGATGAAATATCAACTTAGTTTGATTTATTCAATCTCAAGAAATAAAATGAAATTAAGGGTTTCGACCTTAATTAGTTATTTATGACACACATGAAATATGTAGGATATAGCTTGTCATTTGAAAAAACATTTTTATTTGGAGAAGAAGAAGGTGATAGTCAAAACTCTCAAGGGTTACCTGTGGAAAAATTGCAAGATATTAAGATAGTCATCAGTACAACTGATCAACGCAGACAATGAGGAAGAGTTGTAAATGAGAGAAGTTCACAGTCCCAAAATGTGTCTAAAAAAAGCGGCCTACCCAAAGGAAAACCCCAGAATTTAGTTCAAGAACAAAGAAAGTCCTCGATTGATAATTTCAATGATGAAGGAGAACACAACCCTCTTAAGGGAAATCTTGAGAAGCCACACAAACTCCCAATTGCTAGTAAGAGGAAGAATGGTACAAATAAAGAGGGTGAAAGTGAATACATACCTTGAAATGAAAGTGTCACAGAGGGTATGGAACTCGATGTAAACATTGAATAAATATAATTTGCAGGTGAAGAACAAAGGATAAAAGAATGCAAGACAATTTCAAGAGAATTGGATACTCAAGAGACAATCATATTTGAAGAGGAGTCTCTTACCCTTCATCATGCTGCATTCAATAAAAATTCAAGAAAGATAGTTATTGAAAAGGTCGATGCAAAAAATAAGAAGATTCAAGAAAAATAGAATTTAGAATTTGACTTTCAAGGGGTTCCACCCTCAAAGGTCATAGAATTCCATGAGGCCATAGGAGAATCTTTAAAAATGTCAATTGGAGATATAAAGAATGAAAATGCAATTTTAAAAGATAGAGTAAGAGAATTGGAAAATGCTTTGATGCCCCCACCAATGCTTGCTAGTCCTATCACCACCATGCAACCCTTGGAAACTCTTGAAGGAAGACCAGAATCAAGCTCAACATTAAAAGGAACGTCAAGTTTTATTGCTACTATCAGGAGATATGTCATTGAAAACATCCAAAAGAGAATGTCCTTTATTCTCGAAACCTGAGAATTAGCAACCAACTTAGTCTCTCTAGGATCGAGAATGACACATTTCAGGTAGTATGTTCAAGCGAACCTTGAAAATGATGAAGAATTTTACAAAGGGGATATTTCTAATTTTAGTACATGAGTTTCGGGTCATAGTGAACTCCAAAGAAAAGAAGAGGATTTGCCTTTGGAAACCCATTTAAAACAATAAAGGCATGTTGGCTCAAGAGAATAAAAAATTTAAAAGAGATGTTAGTGGAGTGCGATGTCATAAGTGTACAAAGAAGTGAATTATATTTAAAGTTGATTGAGTTAGAACTAGCCAAGTCAACTAAAGATGTGGAGGACCCAAACTTAATTATTTATTCAATACTCTTTTCAAAGGAACAAATGGAAGAAATGTTGGCCTCGTTAAAGATTGCATCAAAAGAAAAGTTCAACAACCTAACTGAATATTCAGTGATATAAGTAGAGAGTTGGTTAGTTCGTTATGTGAACAAAAACGATGATATTGAGAATACCCTCCATCAACTCTCAATGGATTTCAAATATATTGAAAATTCATTACTTGATATTAAAGTGAGACAAGAAATAACTCTGGAACCAATGAGAGAATACATTGAGAATTGGTTAAAAAAGACTTAAATTAAAATAACCGAATCAGATCAAGAAGAAGCAGTTGCAACTGGTCAGGTAGTTATAGCAAAATAGAATAAAAGGACATCTGAGCCAACAAATAGAGAGAGAGAAAACCCATAACAGTAAGTGAAGTGGTCATTTTTCATAATCTTCCATCTTCGACACTTCTCTCTTAGAACTTATCTTGTTGTGTCTTTTCATTCTCTGAAAACTGATAGTCAATTTCTAATTGTTTTCCTCTTTTTATTCCAGGTCCAGGTCTATCTTTTAAAGGTCCATGGGAGCCCCATACCAATCTATTTGGACAAACACTTTCATTTTAAATTTACATTTCATTGTAAAACCAAACAATTATTTTTTTTGAACTCCTTAGAGAACTATCTCAGGTCACAACTTTAATGATTTCTCAAACTTTTTAATTTCTAAGTATGATATTTTTGGAGTGTTCCTTTCATATTCTCTTTCAATTTTAAATGTGATACTCATTTAAAGTATTCTTTATTGTGGCCTTTATCTTTTCTATCTTATGATATGACCAAATCTTGCTTATATTGTGATGGATGTGAGGAATATGTTAACTTTATATTATGTTTTATTTACTTCTGTATAATACTGCAAATATATCATATTTATGTTTTGAATAAGTTCTTGGTCCTTTTCTCAGGAACCTTTCTTTTGTGAATACACTTTTTGTATTTTTGAATTGTATTTTTCATAATTCATTTTAAGCGATAATAGAAGAGTACCACCTCTTTAAAAACGTAAGCGGATTTGTCCTCATGAAGGTGTTGTTTAGATTTTGAACAATCTTAATATCAACAATCCCTTCAAATGATGTTCTTGAGTTATGAAAGAGTCTTCTTTCAATTTGTTGCATGACAAGTTTATAGTGCTTGGTGGATTTTGATGGTTAGTAAGTCACCATTAGAGATAATAGCTATGGATTTGGCCAAATTTTGGCTAGAGGAGTTCAAAAGGGTGGCCTTTATAGGCTACTTGTATATCTAGTTGAGTAGGTATGGCAAGAAGTTATGATAGAGGAGTGTTTCTCTAGCCTTGAGGACACAATTGTATAATTGACTATGGAATCCATGATTCCTTGATTACATCTGATGGAAATATGGAAGAGTAACATGAAAAGGTTGTTATAGAAAGATTCTCTCAGCAAGAGGGAATTGAACTTGATCAGACTCTTACTCCAATTACCAGAGGATTCTCCAACTTATAAAGGAGGGAGTTACTATATATGGGCTCATGCATACACCACCAGTTTAGCATTTCTATATCAATGTGTTTGTACTCATGTTGGCCTTTTATGATTTTAGTGTAGATTTCAATTTGTTATTTTATAGATCATATACACTTTCCTAGGACCTATATACAAATGAATTTTTTATTTCAAGAAAGTTGGACCACTTCATGATGCAGTGTGAGAAGATTTTGACTAGTGAAAATGACATGAAGGACAAAGAAGGTTGGAAAGTTGTTGATGTAGTGTTTGTTGTATATATGGTTTTAACCTTGAAGATTCTAAAGAGAGTTCGAAGTACAGAACAAAGTAGTGATCTTGATTTATGTTTGGAAAATAACACTTTATGTGGTAAGAGGGAGAGTTAATTTTTGGTACCTTGGAAAGTGTGTCCAATTCTTGGGTGCACATAATATGGTGGGATAAGGAACAATTGCAAGTAGAAATAGAGAATAGTTCAATAAAGTAGGTGTTGGAACATGTTTGTATTATATAAAAAAGGTACAATAGGTACAGTAGGTCTATACAAGCATATTAAGAGATCTATACAACATTGAATTTCATGTATCACGATGGTCTATATATGAGGGTGCAATAGTAGAATATACAAGGAGGGAGTGCATCACTATTTGTAGCCTTCCAACAATGAGGGAACATGTATGCATGCATGTGACACCTATAGATAAGATAAGATAAGGTTATCATTAGAGTTAGAGTATAGTTTACAAATAAGCATTGATCCCTAGGAGATAAGGCATTGTGGTCATGCATGTAGTCATGCATGTTGATCACTATAATTTTAGACACCTTAGGTTAGGGTTTGATTATTTAGATAAGGCACATGAATTTTGGTTAGAAGTGTAGATCTCTAGGAGGATGAAATACATGTTTAAGTCTTTTAGTTCAACAATGAGCAATGAATTAGCTTGTTATATTTTTCAAATAGAACATTTTAGTTTATACTTAATGAGAACGAAGTAATAGGCTTTGATAGTCCATCTACTAAGTTTTCATTTTGCTTTTAACAATGATTTAACAAGTACACAGTCTTTTTGTTTTCTACTTAATAACAATGACGTGATTTAGGACAAACCTATGAGTTTCCATTATAATTTTCTACAATGTATTTTTGTAAATTGTAGCATTATTAGAGAAACAACTATCAATGTCTTTCAGGGTTCAACTATCTAGTAGTTTAAGAATTCTTTTAGTGTAGTCTTCTTACTATGGTTTAAAAAATTTAACAAAATCATCCAAGGTAATATTACCAATCCCCCATAGTGAAACCATCCCCAATAGAATAAAATGATTTTGACTATGACCCAAATGCTTCATTAATATTTAAACTAGCTTTGGATGCCATGAAGTCTACATCTTGTGAAGGCGTCTTGGTGTTGGGTTTCTTGAACTTTGGGAAAAAATTTAAGCCCAAATTAGATAAAAATCTCTCCATCAGATGCAAGATTCATCCCTTGGACTCGTGTTGTAGAGGGATACTATTTCTGTAAGAAACAAACATAGAAACAACCATATTTTATGTATAAAACCATCTCCCAATTCTTAAGTGTTCGACTATAATTTTCCTATTGTAATATATTTATTTAACTTTTCCATTAATAAAAAATCCATCATATATATATATATAGATAGATAGATAGATAGATAGATAGATATATATATATAGATAGATAGATAGATAGATAGATAGATATAATCTAATTTTAAGGTCACGACCAAGCTAGACAACAAATTGGTGTATGAGACCCCCTTATTTGTGGTACAAGAGACCCCCCTCCACGCAACGATTTGATTGCTAAAATATACGATGATATACATACCCCACCCCACTCTAGATTTGAACTTGTGACCTCTTAGGAGGAAACGACCGACCTTAACCATTAGACCCACTTAGGCCAAAATTTGAAAATTTGGTATATTTAAAGTTAAGATGAATTTATGTTAATTTATTGTTGTTCTTTAAATAGAAAAGATAAAAGAATCATTTTAACTCTTGATCTCTTAAAGTATTAAAGGGATTAAAATTTCCAATTGTAAACTTCTTGTCACTAAATTTTCTAAAATTTAAGATAGATTATTTTGTTTTTCATTTTATTTTATCATACCTTTAATCTTTCTTTAAAGATTTTTACTAAGGACGTTGTTCTCTCCTTTAAGACTTTATTGCTTGATTTCATATGTTCCCCCTCTTAAGAAGGATTGACATTAATATCTTGACAAAATTTGGCCTTCAAATCACAACAAAATATTAAAAATTGTTTGTAACAACATTTTTCACAATAGTTGTTTGTTACTATGCACAATTATCAAATTTTTCAAAAGAATGAGGTTTTGATTTGTGTCAAATTATTTTCTTCACAAAATTATACTGTGCTTGGGTTTGTTGACAAGTTTTCCCCCTCATCCAAAATTTGTGCTACCCTTCCTAGCTCAAATATTTTCTATGGGTGAAGTCTTTGATTTAGTTAAGTAATGAATTATTTTTCCAAGTGAAACAATATTTATTGTCACCTTTTCCACACTATGCACTCTGTGTTGGAGTGAAAAATGTTGAGTCTCGCCTCATATTTCCATAGAATTATCCAAGAAATTTCATGTTGCAATCTCCACTTTGTTTGGAGTGCAGGAGTTGTATCACTCCACACCAAACTCTTCAAAAATGGATCAAACTGAAGCTCTTGATATGGATATGAATGGCATGGACATAGATGATCACGTAGATGCATTTCCTACTTGGGCCATGGCACAAATGGGAAATGATATTTTAATTGAGAAGGATTATTTTCAGTTTGGTCTGCCTACTTTGAAAGACAATTCTATTACTTTTCATCATCCTAAGTTTGATCCCCAATCCAAGGAACTCTGGATTGAGAAAGTTAGGGTTTGAGGAAAGAAGATGTTAGAGAAGAAAAATATTGTACTAGATGGTAAAGTTCTAGGGACCAATGGTGTGCTAAAACTGCATATGGCCACAAGTGATATGTTATCATATTCCATGACAAGATGCGAAAACATCGACATAAGGAAGAGGGTAGTAGAACTTGAGGCATCCTTAAATCCAGTACCCTTGTTTACACAACCATTGATCATTCAAGCAATTGAGGAACCTTTGGAAGAAACTCCTTGGAAAACTGGAAAGACAAGAACGACTCAAGAACTATTGCAAGTTGCCAAGAGAACAATCATAAGTAACATTGAAGATAGAGTTAGTGTGTTGTCTAAGTTTTGGGAATTAACATATAAGTCCTCTTATCTCTCCACCAAGATCATGTCCTTGAGTGAGCCTTTCCATCAAAAGTTCTAGAATGATCAAAGATTATTTCTAAGAATTATGTTGAGACCTTAATTAGGAATTTGAGTACATGAATAAGCATAAACAACAAAAATAATACCTTCCCTCAGATAAGAGATTGAAAAAAATATGAGATGGTTGGGATAGTCACATTGATATACTATAACAATTAATATACAATTGTAATGTGATTGGAGAAAGAAAGAGTGGGATTTTATTTAAATTTGTTGATGCTATTAATGAATTGAGTGAGATCGGAAGAGCTATATATATATAGATAGATAGATAGATAGATAGATAGATATATATATATAGATAGATAGATAGATAGATAGATAGATATAATCTAATTTTAAGGTCACGACCAAGCTAGACAACAAATTGGTGTATGAGACCCCCTTATTTGTGGTACAAGAGACCCCCCTCCACGCAACGATTTGATTGCTAAAATATACGATGATATACATACCCCACCCCACTCTAGATTTGAACTTGTGACCTCTTAGGAGGAAACGACCGACCTTAACCATTAGACCCACTTAGGCCAAAATTTGAAAATTTGGTATATTTAAAGTTAAGATGAATTTATGTTAATTTATTGTTGTTCTTTAAATAGAAAAGATAAAAGAATCATTTTAACTCTTGATCTCTTAAAGTATTAAAGGGATTAAAATTTCCAATTGTAAACTTCTTGTCACTAAATTTTCTAAAATTTAAGATAGATTATTTTGTTTTTCATTTTATTTTATCATACCTTTAATCTTTCTTTAAAGATTTTTACTAAGGACGTTGTTCTCTCCTTTAAGACTTTATTGCTTGATTTCATATGTTCCCCCTCTTAAGAAGGATTGACATTAATATCTTGACAAAATTTGGCCTTCAAATCACAACAAAATATTAAAAATTGTTTGTAACAACATTTTTCACAATAGTTGTTTGTTACTATGCACAATTATCAAATTTTTCAAAAGAATGAGGTTTTGATTTGTGTCAAATTATTTTCTTCACAAAATTATACTGTGCTTGGGTTTGTTGACAAGTTTTCCCCCTCATCCAAAATTTGTGCTACCCTTCCTAGCTCAAATATTTTCTATGGGTGAAGTCTTTGATTTAGTTAAGTAATGAATTATTTTTCCAAGTGAAACAATATTTATTGTCACCTTTTCCACACTATGCACTCTGTGTTGGAGTGAAAAATGTTGAGTCTCGCCTCATATTTCCATAGAATTATCCAAGAAATTTCATGTTGCAATCTCCACTTTGTTTGGAGTGCAGGAGTTGTATCACTCCACACCAAACTCTTCAAAAATGGATCAAACTGAAGCTCTTGATATGGATATGAATGGCATGGACATAGATGATCACGTAGATGCATTTCCTACTTGGGCCATGGCACAAATGGGAAATGATATTTTAATTGAGAAGGATTATTTTCAGTTTGGTCTGCCTACTTTGAAAGACAATTCTATTACTTTTCATCATCCTAAGTTTGATCCCCAATCCAAGGAACTCTGGATTGAGAAAGTTAGGGTTTGAGGAAAGAAGATGTTAGAGAAGAAAAATATTGTACTAGATGGTAAAGTTCTAGGGACCAATGGTGTGCTAAAACTGCATATGGCCACAAGTGATATGTTATCATATTCCATGACAAGATGCGAAAACATCGACATAAGGAAGAGGGTAGTAGAACTTGAGGCATCCTTAAATCCAGTACCCTTGTTTACACAACCATTGATCATTCAAGCAATTGAGGAACCTTTGGAAGAAACTCCTTGGAAAACTGGAAAGACAAGAACGACTCAAGAACTATTGCAAGTTGCCAAGAGAACAATCATAAGTAACATTGAAGATAGAGTTAGTGTGTTGTCTAAGTTTTGGGAATTAACATATAAGTCCTCTTATCTCTCCACCAAGATCATGTCCTTGAGTGAGCCTTTCCATCAAAAGTTCTAGAATGATCAAAGATTATTTCTAAGAATTATGTTGAGACCTTAATTAGGAATTTGAGTACATGAATAAGCATAAACAACAAAAATAATACCTTCCCTCAGATAAGAGATTGAAAAAAATATGAGATGGTTGGGATAGTCACATTGATATACTATAACAATTAATATACAATTGTAATGTGATTGGAGAAAGAAAGAGTGGGATTTTATTTAAATTTGTTGATGCTATTAATGAATTGAAATGACCATCCATATTGCACGAGGACAAGATTCTTACTAGGGAGGAATTTAAAGATAATTTGAAGATTTATAAGTCTTGTTTAGTTGCTCAATTTGATGAGTTGACAAGCTACTCTGAGAAGGAAATATGAAAGTGGGTAAATGACCTTGCTACCAAGAATATGGAAAATGATTCTTTGGTTTGGGAGCAACAAGTGGAATCAAGAAAAAATGGTGATTAAATATTTTCATTCAGGGTTAAGGAATAAATCATTGTGAGTCCCCTCAAAGGACTACATCAAGGTTTGGGTTGACAAATTAGTTGAAGTACTTTCTAAAGTTTCTTGAAAGTGGTTGGAGCCATTAGAGATATTGAATGGATTAGTGAAGATAATTTAAATGACAATGATCAAATGAGACAATGAACGAATCATGCCCCACAATTTTGTAAGCTACAACATCTCAATCTTTCCCTTGTTTTTGTTTTCCTTTGAGAATCATAGGCGCATTCAATATTCATTAGGTTTTACCCCTAAGATTAGCCTGTGACTTCTCTTTCATTGTTTTTTTTCTTTCAGGATCTTTGTTACCAAGGTTTGTGGGAGCCATATGCCCACCCTTGAGGGTGAACATGTTTCTTATTTTTTTTATTTAGGTCATTAGGAACTTGTAAGGGAATTTATGGCTTAAATTTTTCTAGACTTATAAACCAAATCTCTAGGATCAATTATTTTTTAAAATCTCCATGGAAAGATAGTTAATGGTTGCATTATCTTTTATCATTTTGTTAACACTCTGTAAATTTTGTCTAGCTGAAAGAAAAATGACAGAGGTAACTATTTCAACCAGCTTTAGAGATGAGGCACTAGCCTCCTCAACTCAGAGAGGGCTCTCTCGTGTCATTTGATGTATCTATGGAAATTAGTGGCTAGATTTGGTTTGTTTTGGGGGTTTTTTATCAAATAACTAAAGAAATGAAGATGGCATTTGGGATATGGAGTCAGGAATGAAAAATGCATTGTCAAAACATGAAACTATCAAGAGG
>CBVK0100228571.1:0-24664 GCA_900067695.1 Picea abies
CTTATTCATTTGCCAGTTGACCATTGACTTTTGCCATAGAAGAATCTGATTGTCATGCGATATTTTTCACATCCGAAGTCCATTTTGAGGAAATGAATATATGGACGGAATCAACGCAACAAGACGGTCGCGATGGAATTAGTTTCATCCAATTCTGAGAACTTTGATTTTTTGAGCATTTTCTGAGCCTGGGGAGCCTCTTGGATCAATGGATTCCATAGGACAGGAGACACTGCTTGCTAACACACATATCTCATCCCTGGTGAAGCCACCCTGTGTTGTATGGCTGCGAGTGTGGCATTGTCGACAACCCCAACTGTTTGAAGACCTCAACTGAGATGAGGTTATTTTGGCTGCTGCTATAAAAAATGAAATGAAATGGGGTCCCCTTCACCCACATATGTGAATGGAAGAGGCGCTACCCCTCTTAAGGGTCTACTAGTTCTTCTGGTTGAATTGTTGTAGTTGCGACAGTAGCAGTGGGGTCTGTGTCGATGATCTGTCTATTTTCAATATTTTCTAGATCAAATTCGGAATCAGGGTTGGGCTCCTTGTCTTTGACCTCGGCCACCAATGACTATTTCGAGTGACTTTCATCGGTGTTGTTCCAGGGGATTTTGTGGAAGTCGCACCACTTCCCAGTTTCATTCTTTGTATTTCCTTTACCCTTCTTTTCCTTTCCCTTAGACTGGTTGTCGGGAGGCTGTTGGTTAGGGTCATCTTTACCAAGCTTTGGTTGTTGCATATTTGCAGACCCGAACTCCCATTTTTTATGGTGCCTAAATTTCTGATCGAATTTGACAACATATCGATAGGCAACTCCCAATGATGAGATGTTTAGGAAATCCATTTCGATTTAGATGTACCTATGCAGATCCCCATGGTATTTCAGAACCAGATTTTTCTCAGAGTCTTTGATACCTAGCTTGATGTACAATGTATGGAAAGTATTTGTGAACTACAACATTGTTTGGCTCTTCACTTTCTGTAGTGTGGTCCATCTGATGTACTGGTCTTCATAGTTATCAACATGGTAGTATTGTTCCTTGACTGCATCCACAAAAATATCCCAAGAGTGCTTGGCCCTATATATTCCAGATTCCTCTGTGGAACTTTCCTCCTAGTAAGTTTCCCACCAATGTTTGACATGGGAGAGAGCCTTGAGGAGTGTGAAGGTTATCTTTTCCCTGTCGAAAAAAATGTGAACAGAGAAATAACCTTCTAGCAGATTTAACCATTTTTCTAAGGCATCCACATCTATCTGGCCTTCAAATACGAGAATATCAAAATTTACTTGTACATTGAAGGGTGAGGTTCCTCCAAAGTGGTCGCTTGATGAAGATGCGCATGTTTCTATCAGCAAGTGTTGAAGGATGTGGGAAAAACTCTCCATCATTTTATTCCTCTGTTTCGCGAGAGCTTTCTCAAGCAACAATTTAATAGAATCTTATGCTCTGGCGTTTTTCTTTTCTTCTTCCATAGAGGGTTTCTTGGGTGTGTGAGAATGATTGTCCTCAAGAAAGAAAATCTCGAGATCCAACTTGCTATACTTGAACCTCATCGAGGACATGCACTAAAAAATGATCAAGAGTAGCCTGCTCTGATACCACTGATCTAGATTATTTTACGAACAAAATGAAAGCAAAGATATTACAATGAAATACACATAAAAATTACCAGAAATAGAGAAATAAAACACTACATGATTTCTATTAATGAAATAAATGTACACAGACTGTAAAAATACATAGTGCAAGACTCACTAGAATGGTGGTATCTTTATCTCTGAGAAGAGATGTGAAGGATACATTTATTCGCAAGAAGATGAGTACAATGAGGCTTTGAAGCTTTTTTTATGATAAACATGAATGCCAAAACCCTAGACATCCAAAAACCTAACCCTTAGGAGATGAAGCGCCAAAAGTCATGTGGGCCCCATTGGGGTAAGTTAGTATATCAACTTCCCGGGGTTGTAACTTTTGCATACAATATTTGTTTAGGGAAGATGATATCTCGTTGGAAAGGTCTTGACGAGGAGCTTCATTTCATAGGCTCAGCAAGAGCCTTTTGCTACATTGAGGTGCCAAATCATGAAAAAACATCGTTTAGGCCCTCAAAATGGCCCCAAAAGTTTGGGACCCAAAAAACTACTAAAAATAGTAAGTTGCCAAAAAAATATTTTAAGCCAGTTGGAATAGGTGGGTGTCTATTGAGATCCTCCTTGATCAATACTCCCCCCTTATGAAGAAATGGTCTTGATTTTGTTGAGTTCCCCCATCACATGAGGAAATTTATGTTGAATTTGGCCTCGGGTGAGCCACTTGCCTTGGTGCAGGAGTTGCCCTACTTTCACAACCCGATAAATATGGATCCTTTACTAGTGATTTCCCTTGACCTGTGTGTCCACGATCTGATCAGTGGATTCTTGTTCCATGCAGTCAAGGTTGAGATCTATTGGTGTCAACTATTCTGCTATCTCTGAGGTGTCCAATAATGGTGGAAAATAGGGTCGAAGGAGGTCAACATTGAACATTGGGTGCAAGCCAAGGAAAGGGGGAATGTTGAGCTCAAAATCATTGTCACCCATAGCCTTGGTGATGGTCTAAGGTCCATAATGGAGTGGACAAAACTTTTGATGAGGCCCTATAAGGCGTTCTTTCTGCAAGTGCAACCAAACTTTGTCTCCCACCTTAAACTAGTGTGGCACGCAGTGTTGATCATGGCATTGTTTTTACTTGGCATTGGACTTATGTAAAATATCTTGAACTTGTTGGTGGATGTGTTGGATCTATTCAATGAACCGGGTGGCTTTGACAGCTTTAGCTGGAGCATGCGACGAGTCTGCCTGGGTGACCGCAAGGAGTAGTGCAACATCGATGGGACCCAATGGTTGAAATCCCAACCCCACCTGAAAGGGGTTATGGTTGGTTGAGATATGTATGGCTCTATTGTAGTTGTGCTAAACATAGGGAAGACTCTCCTCTCAGGTGCGAGGGTGCTTGGAATTGTACATGCGCAATATGTGCCTAATCATCTGGTTGACCACCTCAGTTTGGTCATCCATCTAGGTGTGGAAGGCAGTGGATTTGGTGAGCTTGGTGTCCAACAGTGACCAGAGGCTCGACCATAATGTGATGAGGAACCAACTGTCCTGATATGAGAGAATGGTTTGTGGAATTCCAAAGTGTACCCACACTCATTCAAAGAAGATCTTGGCAGTGGCCTCCACTGTGATGCTCTTCTTGCAGGCGACCATAATCACCATCTTGGAAAAGCGATCAACAACAATGGTTGAAATCCCAACCCCACCTGAAAGGGGTTGTGGTCAGTTGAGATATGTATGGATCTATTGTAGATGTGGTGAAAATAGGGAAGACTCTCGTCCCATGTGTGGGGGTGCTTGGAATTGTACATGTGTAGGATGTGCACAATCATCCCATTGACGACCTCGGTTTGGCCATCAATATGGGGGTGGAAGGAAGTGGATTTGGTGAGCTTGTTGTCTAGTAGTGACCAGAGGGTTGACCAAAATGTGTTGAGGAACTGGTTGTCCTAATCTGAGATAATGGTTTGTGGGATCCCAAAGTGTACCCACACTCATTCAAAGAAGATCTTAACAGTGGCCTCTGTTGTGATGCTTTTCTTGCAGGCGACCAGAATCACCATCCTGGAAAAGCAATCAAAAACCACAAAAACACAGTCATTTCATCACTTAGTGGATGGAAGGCCCAACATGTAGTCATTGAGATGGATTCCCATGTCCTATTAGGAGTAGGCAGAGGAGTGTACAAGCCTTGTTTCTTAGTGGTCATTTTGGCAATAGCACAGGTGGTGTAGGATCATATATAGTTGTTGACATCATGTTAAATTTTTGGCCAGTAGAAATGTCGTTGCAACACTGCCACTGTATTTTCCACGTCGAAGTGTCTTACCACCCAACTATAGTGGGATTCCAAAATCATCTTCGCTTTCTCTTCAGATCAAACACAGAGATGGTCCAGATGGCACAACAACTCGTCCTGAAGATGGAAATTAGTGACATCTATGTTTGCGCCCAACATCTGGTAGGTGTTGGTGATGTCAGGATCTGTCTCATAGAGTTGGGGGCATATAGAGATCTTGTGGCCACAATATTCTACCATAGCGGTGGGTTTCATGATTGGAGGTCGGCTGAGGAAACCAATGACTCGGTTAATACTTCTTGTTTTATACTTGATTTTGAGGTGGAACTACTACAAATATGTGGACCACTTTTGATGGAAATCATTCTACAATTTTCCTTGTGTCTACATGAACTAAAACATTTTATGATCAATGTGGATGGCATTCTCCTTCCTAAGAATGTAATTCCTCCACTGGTGGCAGGCTTTCACAATGGAGTACATTTCTTTGTCGTAACTAAGGTACTTACAAACGACATCTGCTAGTGTCTCACTATGATAGGCCTCAAGGTGGTCGTGTTGAGTGAAGACTGCGCCCACAACATATTATGAAGCATATGTCTCAATCTCAAAGGGTTGTTGAAGGTGAGGTAATGAAAAAACTGGGGTTGATCACAAGCACTGCCTCAGATCATCGAATGCTTTTTTTGGGGATAGGACCCACACAAGGTCTTAGAAGCTTCAAAGATTAGTGAGTGTGGTTGGGGATGGCTAGTCATGGATGACTTGGATCTTGGCTAGATCCACATGCACACCATGTGCATCAACAATGTAGCCTAGGTACTAGACTCTATCCATGCCGAAGGAACATTTTTCTAAGTTGGCATATAACATGTTCTACCGCAGAGTGTGTAGAACCTGCTGAATATGTTGCAAGTGTTCCACCCAAGTATTTTTGTAGATGAGGATGTCATCCAGATACACCACTACAAAAAAATTAGTGAAAGGCCGCAAGATATTTTCCATCATCCTCATGAAATTTGTTGGGGCATTTTTCAAACCAAAGGACATGACCAGCCATTCAAAAAGACCTTATTTTGACTTGAAGGAAGTCTTCCATACATCTGTATTCTCTATTGGGACCTGATGGTAGCCAGACTTCATATCAATCCTACTGAAGTATTTGTCCCCCTTGAGCTGATCAAGGAGATTTTCAATTTGGGGAATTGGGTATCGGTTCCTTACTGTGTTTTTGTTTAGGGCCCGATAATCAATGTAGATTTACCAGGTCCTGTCTTTATTTTGCACCAGCATGATTGAGCTTACACAAGGTGATGAGATGGGTCAGATGTGCCCCTTGTGGAGCAATTCTTGGATATGACATCAGATCTCCTCGTTTTCTAATAAAGAGCGGCAATAGACTAGCCCATTGGGTAGCGGTGCGTCGGGGATTAGATTGATGGAATGATTGAACTAACAGTGCATAGGTACCCCAATAGGTGATGAGAAGATGTCTTTGTATTCTTCCACGACCTAGTTATCCACTTTCTTCTGTTGCGTGGAGAGGTCATCCATGGATGCCATGGATGTGGTTGCAACCTTTTTCTCATTCTAAGAGCGAATCATGAAGAAGACAAACTTATCAGTCTAAGAAATTACATTTTTTCATTGCTTGGCAGAGATCAAGGAAATAGAACTAGGTGGGACTACCTCGGGTATCATGTACAATTTCATGTTCAAAGTAATAATAACACTGTGAGGCCTAGAATCATATACAGCATGACGTTTCTATAAAAAAGGTTGGCCCAAAATAACAACACAAACTCAAGGGGAGAAACTTTACACAATACCTCATCTTTGAATGGCTTGATTTCATATGACAGGCGACACTATTGGTTGACACAAAGATCATTTCCTTGGCGGAGCCACTCGATCGTGTATGGTTTTGGGTGCAGCATTGTTGGCAGGGCTAGCCACTTGATGACCTCTATTGAGATGAGGTTCTTCTGGCTACCTCTATCAACGATGAAGTGTAGTGGAGTTCCTTTCACCCACATCATTGAATGAAAGAGGTGCTCACCTTCCTCTTTCTCATTAGGTTCATCGGGCTAGATCTTGGTGGTAGAAATGGCAGCACTGGGTTCTGTTTCAATGATTTGTGTCCCCTTTTCTGGTTCTGACTCAAATTTGGAGACCACATATGATTCACAGGCTTTCACCTCAGCCACCAATGATTGCTTTGAGCAACAATCAACAATGTTATGCGAGGGGATCTTATGGAAGTCACACCACTTCCTAGTATCCTTCTTTGTCTTTCCATTGTCCTTCTTTGCTTGCGGCTTGGACTGGTTGTCCTGAGGTTTCCCATATTTTCTCTATCCTTTTGCGGCTTGGACTGGTTGTCCTGAGGTTTCCCATATTTTCTCTATCCTTTATTCTATAGGTTGGGGTTGCGCTTTCATTTCTTTTGTTGTGAGGGGTTCCCATACCCAAAATGTCGCATCATTTGTTTAATATTCTACTCTATTTTGATGGCATATTGATAGGTTGCGCCCAAGGATAAGATGTCCAAAAACTCCATTTCTGTCTGGATGTATTTGTGCAGATTGCCACGATACTTAAGCACCATATGTCACTCAGAATATTTGATACGTATCTTGATGCATAAGGTATGGAAGACATTGGTGAACTCTGGCACAACTTGGTCTCTTTCCTGTTGTAGTGTGGTCCATCTTGTATGCAATTCGTCATAACTTCCAACAGGTTAGTATTGTTCCTTAATAACATCCCTAAAGAAACCCCAAGTGGTTGTAACTGCAAATAATTTGGATCCCTCTATTTCCTTTTGCTCACAGAAAGTCTCCCACCAATATTTGACATGGGGGATGGCCTTGAGGAGTGAAAATGTAATATTTTCTCTATCGGGAAAGTTGTGGAGAAAGTCTCCCACCAATATTTGACATGGGGGATGGCCTTGAGGAGTGAAAATGTAATATTTTCTCTATCGGGAAAGTTGTGGATAGAAAAAAAAAAAAAACCCTTTAGAAGGTTTAACCATTTATCTACATCATCAACATCTATTTTCCCTTAAAATATAGGAATATCAAAATTGATTTGTACCTTGAAGGGGGCGGGGTCTCCTCTTGAGATGGATGTGTCTCTTGTCGACAACCATCGAAGGATTTGTGCAAAGTTTTCCATCATCTCGTTCCTATGTTGCTTGAGGCCTTCCTCAAGCAAAAGTTTGAAAGGATCTTTGGTTCCTCCATATTTATTTTCACCCATCATGGACGGTTTCTTGGGCGTGCAAGAGTAATTTTCCTTGAGAGAAACAAACTCAAGACCCAACTCTCTATACCATGACCGCGTCGAATACATGCACTAAAAAACGACAAGGAGAAGACTACTCTAATACCACTGATCCGGATTTATGAGCGGAATGAAATGAAAACATAGAACTATAATACTAACACAGAGGCATAGTGAATAATAACAGATATACAGTAAAACTTGACTTCCATTAAATAAGAAATATGTTGAAACTGTAAAATGCAGACTAAAAACAAGCTTGCTAGAATGATGGCAGGTTATGTTTGAGAAGATATGTGACGGTTATGCTCATTCACAAGAAGATGAGTACAATGAGGCTCTAAAGGCCCTTTTACAATAAACATGAATGCCAAAACCATAGACATCCAAAAACCTAAATTTAGGATATGAAGCACTAAAAGTCATGTGGGCCTTGTTGGGGTATGTTAGTACAACAACTTCTTTGGGTCATAAAATTTTCAGACGATCTTCGTTTAGGGTGCATCTTAAGGTATTGATGAAGAGATTCATTTCATAGGCTCAACCAAAGCCTTTGGATATCAATGAGGTGTTCGATCGTGAAAAAATGTTGTTTAGGCCCTCAAAATGGCCTCGAAAGTTTGGGACCTGAAAAACTACTAAAAATAGTAAGTTGCCAAAAACCTATTTTGAGCCAGTTGGAATAGATGGGTGGCCACTGAGATCCTCCTAGATCACAAAGAAACCCCAAATTTTGTCTCCTTGAGGACTTGGGAGAGGGTGCCCATGCCCTTCTAATCGAGGACCTTACATCCTTCCCCAATTTAGGTCAATGTTGTCCTTGGAAACATCCAAAAAATAAGATCTCCAAGTATCTAATCGAAATCTTTCCCCCATCACATCTAAGTCCATTGGAAACCCCAAGTTTCATGCCAACTGAAAACCCCAAATTATACCAAAGTGGAAACACCAAGTTTCCTTGTGAAGTGGAAACCTTGAGTTTCCAACTTGCACTGCAATCATCCACAACCTCATGCAACCACCTCCATTGCTCTCTTCCCAAATTTGTGTGCAACCAATCTGTTTTTTACATTGGAAAGATGTCTCTTTCCCATCTATGTCTGCAATTCCCAAGCTTCCATTATCTCGATGCAACGATCACACTCTATCCTGTTGATGTTGTTGTTTCCTCAATTGTTGTTGCAACCTTAATCAAAACTTCAAAAATGTCTAAGTGTTAAACTCTTGTGATCTTGTTGCTAGGCCCATACTTCAACCAACTTTGCCATGTCTTCGCAGATTGCACGTCTCAAGTCCTGAACTAATCAGGTGATCAATCCAACTGTCACATCCAAGTCTTGAGATGTGCCTCCCCATGTTTGAGCTTAATCTTTTATGTTCGCATCTTCGTCACTCCATCCAAATCCAAAGAGTAAGGAAAGTGTTCACCCTTGCCTCATTGTTTCCATTACATCCAATCTTCATCAAGGATATCATCCATAATTTCCAATTGTTGTGCCTCAAAACTTACTAGCACGTATATAATATTGACCCCCTTGCCATGTTATTTTTTTCACCCAAGCCATGAACAAGTTGAATGATCAATCCAACCATCACACTCCTTGAGTCTACACACCCTCATGCACAAACTAGTCACTTCCTTTCACAATTTGGTTCTTTTGCACATGTCCTTGAATCAAGGAAAGGTCACCCCTCACCTTGTTTCATTGTGAAGTCACACCAAAATAAATTCATTTGCGACACCTTGAATCCACTTCTCACCTCATGGCACAGTTAGCCAATATTATATAACCACACAAATTTTTCATTGCATCCAAGTCTGCAAATATTCATGGGAAATAATTGTGCATATTCATGTCCAACCAACTCTTCCCTTGTGACTAAAACTGCAATTAAATCCATAATTCTAGATTCCTTGGCCGAATTCTCCCCATCCACCGCATCTACATCTTCGGATATGAAGCATACCATCTGCACCAAGAGTTGCACGTCTAGACTACCTTTCCCCATTACTTCATCACCCATCCATGTTGTTGCATATACCTCTCTATGCCTTGGAATGGTTAGGATTCACCCTCAACCATTTTTCCCAAAGAAAGAGAAACACTCATTCCCAAGTAATCTCTTCACATTGCAATCTTCCTATTTGCACAATCCTCCAAACTAAGGCAAGTGTTGAACTCACCTTCTTTCGTTGAGTCACCTCTATGCAACTCAACATTTGTGATGAGTGTAGCCAACGCACTCACACTCCTCAGATCTCCCAAAAAAAAAATCAAAGTGTTCCAAGTAGAATGATTCACCTCAAAGAACTCCCATGCATTAGGCACATTCAAACCAATACTCCTTCCAACCTCAACTTACAACCCATTTGGATCTCTAAGTCATTTCACAATCATTCGCAAGTCATCAAGGTACGCTCTACCTCATCCAATGTCCCATACCAAAGGTGAGCGAAAACCACCCAAGTCATTGGTCTATGTTCTTCCCATTCAAGTTGAATGCCAACAATTCTTGGTCAACTTCTTTATTGACTCCACCCATCTCCTAGAACAGAACTTCCTTGCACCTCCTGCAAGCATCCAAACTCTGGCACTATCGTCATGACTTGTCAAGTCACCACATGAATCAACAAATTTTTCTAAGGCACCAATGCACCAAGGTACCTCATCCAAGAGTTAGGAAACTCCTCAAGTCACCTCCACAATTGCACCCAAATTTGCGTAAGTCCACCAAAAGACTCATCCAATTAGGTCACTCCAAGCTCTTTGCACATTCACCCAAGTCAAGGTGTCCCAACAGCTACATGACTTCTTCGAATCTACACCATTTAAGCTGCCCTCAATTATGTAATTTTTCATCGCATAATCATATTACACTTGAACCACCAAGTCATCCAACTTCCCTTTCGAATAACTCACCGCAACACTTAGGAAATGCAAGAACTCAAAAAAAAACATACCTTTCCAATGGAATTCTTGGCTACAACCATGGTTTAAGTATGTTGTAATGTACCTTCACTTGCCCAAGACACTGACTCTTTGTATGAACTCCCCTCAATCATCATTTGCAACTCCACAAACCTGCAATCACCTTCGTTGTCATACAAGGTTGAGTCCATCTTGTCAATTTTGATGCCAACTGAAAACCCCAAGTTTGATGCCAACACTTAGGAAATGCAAGAAATCAACACTTAGGAAATGACTTCTTGGAAACCCCTAGTTTCATGCCAACTGAAAACCCCAAATTCTACCAAAGTGGAAAACCCAAGTTTCCTTGCGAAGTGGAAACCCCGTGTTTCCAACTTGCACTACAATCATTTGCAACCTCATGCAACCACCTGAATTGCTTTCTTCCCAAAGTTTTGTGCAACCAATCTGTTTGTTACATTGGAAAGATGTCTCTTTCCCAACTATGTCTACAATGCCCAGGTTCTTATTATCTTGATGCAACGATCACACTCTATCTTGTTGATGTTGTTGTTTCCTCAATTTTTGTTGTAACCTTAATCAAAACTTCAAAAATGTCCAAGTGTTGAACTCCTGTGATTTTGTTGCTAGGCCCATACTTCAACCAACTTTTCCATGTCTTCACAGATTGCACGTCTCAAGTCCTGCACTAATCGGGTAATCAATTCAACTGTCACATCCAAGTCTTGATATGTGCCTCCCCATGTTTGAACTTAGTCTTTTATGTTCGCATCTTCGTCACTTCATCCAACTCCAAAGACTAAGGAAAGTGTTCACCCTTGCCTCATTGTTGCTATTGCATCCAATATTTGGCAAGGATATTATCCATAATTTCCAATTGTTGTAGCTTGAAACTTACTAGCACGTATGTACTCTTGACCCCCTTGTCATGTTGTTTTTCTCACCCAATTCATGAACAAGTTGAATGGTCAATCCAACCATCACAATCCTTGAATTTACACACCCTCATGCACAAACTAGTCACTTCCTTTCACAATTTGGTTCTTCTGCACATGTCCTCAAATCAAGGAAAGGTCACCCCTCACCTTCTTTCATTATGAATTCACCCAAAAATAAATTCATATGTGGCACCTTGACTCCACTTCCCACCTCATGGCATAGTTAGCCAATATTCTACAACCACACAAATTTTGCATTGTATCCAAGTATGCAAATATTCATGGGAAATAATTGTGCATATTCATGTCCAACCAACTATGCCCTCGTGACTCAAGTTGCGATTAAATCCACAAGTATATCTTCCTTGGCCCAATTCTCCCCATCCCCTTCATCTACATATTCGAATATGAAGCATACCATATACACCAAGAGTGGCATGTCTAGACTACCTTTCCCCATTACTTCATCACCCATCCATGTTGTTGCAACTACCTCTCTATGCCTTGGAATGGTTAAGCTTCACCCTCAACAATGTTTCCCAAAGCAAGAGAAACACTCGTGCCCAAGTAATCTCTTCATGTTGCAATATTATTATTTTCACAATCCTCCAAACTAAGGAAAGTCCTAAACTCACCTTCTTTCGTTGAGTCACCTCACTACAACTTAATATTTTCTATGAGTGTGGCCAACACACTCACACTTCTCAAATGTCCCAACAAATTTTTCAAAGTGTCCCAAGTAGAATGATTCACCTCAAAGAACTCCCATACCTTAGGCATGCTCAAACCAAGACTCATGCCAACCTCAACTAACGATCCATTCAGATCTCTGAGTCTTTACACAATCATCTACAAGTCATCAAGGTACGCTCTACCTCATCCAATGTCCCATACCAAAGGTGAGCGAACACCACTCAAATCACTGGTCTACGTTATTCCCATTCATTTTGAATGCCAACAATTCTTGGTCGACTTCTTTGTTGACTCCATCGATCTCCTAGAACAGAACTTCCTTGCACCTCCTGCAAGCATCCAAACTCTGGCACTATCATCGTGACTTGTCAAGTCACCACATGAATCAACAAATTTGTCTAAGGCACCAATGCACCAAGGTACCTCATCCAAGAGTTAGGAAACTCCTTAAGTCACCTCCACAGTTGCACCCAAATTTGATTAAGTCCACCAAAAGACTCATCCAGTTAGTCACTCCAAGCTCTCTGCACATTCACCCAAGTCAAGGTGTCCCAACGACAACATGACTTCTTTGAATATGCACTGTTTAAGTCGCCCTCAAGTATGTCAAATTTCATCGTGGAATCGTATTACACTTGAACCACCAAGTCATCCAACTTCCCTTTCGAAGAACTCGCCGCAACACTTAGGAAATGAAAGAACTCAAAACAAAACATACCTTTCCAATGGCATTCTTTGCTACAAAAATGGTTTAAGTATGTTGTATTGTACCTTCACTTTACCAAAACACTGACTCTTTGTATGAACTCTGCTCAATCATCATTCACAGCTCCACAAACCTGCAATCCCCTTCGTTGTCATACAAGGTTGAGTCCATCTTGTCAATTTTGATCAGATGAAACTCTATGTGACTAATTTCAGATCTGAAATTTGCTTCCTAGTGATCTAATAGTAAACCCTAGCGGTTATCACTAAACAATTTTACACTGAAATTATTGATTGAAAATATAGCAGCGAAAACAACAAGATCAGAGATGAATCATATGAGACACAAAATTTATGTTATGTAACTTTGTCAAATTCAAAAATTTTGAGGGAAAAACCAACCCTCTCACCTGTCACAAAAATCACCAAATCTGAGGACAAAATCAGTCAGTCCTCTTGAAAAAATTCAAATCGGCAAAATACCTGGGACAAATTCTGAACTCACAAATCTACTGCCAACCACCTGTATGGCCCACTAACATCAGGCATACGAGTGTTGATGTCATCATGTATGAACCAGCCAAACTTCCCAAAATAACATGTACAGACGTACGCGACTATCACCACTACAACCTGCATACATATGTGACTATCTCCACTGAAATCACGTACATATGTGGTTGTTCCCACCGAGACTCGTGTACATGTATTGAAATCCCATACAAACTTTTTCATATGGTCCGCACTACCCATGTGGCTTCTTCCCTTCTACAACTACCTACTACCTCTCTCCTCCATGTGTGCGATGTACTTTCCCTGTCCATAACAAAAAATAGAGAGTCCTTATCCATAAGCTATATTTTCCATAGTTGTAAAAAATCCCTTACTGAAATCACCAAGCTCCTTGACACAAGTGCAGACTCACTTATGCCAACTCCATTATGACAAATGTCACTATGATATTTGTCACAATCTCTCCTATCCTTATATAGGATACTTATGAGTGAGTTTAGGAACCCCTTCTAAAATCAATAATTAATTGGAATATTTTATTCCTCTTTGTGGGTGTGAAACCCCAACACAAGCCCACAAATCCCATCAACTTGTCCATGAGGCCCTAGCCTCATTCCAAGGCCGATTTCACTTAAATGAAAGGTTGATATGGTTTCAACGAAGATTCCCACATGCCTGACACCTCATCCTCTTGTGGGAATACCTCCCGAAGCTACAAAATCAACACATCTATCCACTTCAGAAATACATCTAAGTCCCAAAATTTCCATGCAATCATATCAACTCATCTCCAATGTCCTATCATCTCCACACCTTGACTGCTTCCATTTCATGGCACTGTGAACACACCTCCCGACTGCTAAGTCATATTATTGTTAACTAACTTGTGTGAATCTGTGACGATTCACCTCATCCAAATCATGTGGTTGACCCACTCCTCCAACAACCCATCTCAACCCAATTGTTGTTCTTGACAATGCACGAAACAAAGATGTCATGGTGAAAATGTCCCCAACCAAATGATGAATTTTCTCCAAGTCACCCAAGTCACCCAAGTGCTTCAACTCATCAAATGGCCATCTTCCATGTCTTGAGTCTGCACAACGATGCATCCACTTTGTCACAACCAAAAAATACTCCACTTCTGTGATCACTTTTCTGATCACTTCTGACATCATATCTTCGACAATTCCTACGTTCGTCTGCCTTGCCCAAGTGCTTGGTTCACCACAAATATCACCTAGTCTTTTCAAGGCGTGCACATAGGTATAATACTTACTTTTGTCACAAATCAAACCGACCAAGTCTGCACCTAGGTTGTCTTTGTGATGGAATAGAACACCTTACCGAGCCTTCACCAAGTTTGTGCCCAAACTATCTCTGTGATCAAATATGTGACAAGTATTTCATTGAACTCTACGATGTGTTTTGTGACCACCCACCCTACCCAAGTGCTTTGTTTCACCACAGACTCTACTCTTGGCCTATACAATGGATGTGCCCATATCAACCTTCCACCAAATTGTCAACCGGAACCTATGTCATAAGTCTGATGCAAAGTCTCTACGATGAACCAGTTCGCTCCACGAAACTATTCACCAAATCTGTGAATGTTCCCATTGATTGTCTCTACAACGAACTATGAAACCAAATACAGTGTGCCTCAACACCATCGTTTTTACTATGGTAGTGGTGAAGATCCAAATCTTCTCTAATACCATCTATTTCCAAGATAGTGGTGAATATCTATCCAATTTTTTCACCAAAATCAACTTTTATACCATCTGTCATGAAGGTGACATTGGTAAATATCTCACCAAATCGTCCACCAAATCAACTATCCATGGTCTACTTTGATGTGTGATATTTGAAATGCTATGATACCATATATTTTCGAGATAGTGGGGAATAGCTCACCAACCCTTCTTCAAAATATGCAATGAACAAGATCTGATACCATATGTCATGTCCTCGTAGGATGCCTTCCTGAATCTTGTGATTGTGCACCTCTTGAGGGCATGCAACACTGTGATGGTTCTTACTTGGCTACTTGGAAAAACCAAGGATACTTCAATTGGAATACACCTCTTCACCTAGAACATACCCACACTCCATTCTAGGGTACGAGCGAGTCACACTCCTACTCTATTGCAACTCACTTGTATACTTAGACAATTTGTTAACAACTTAACACTTAGTCATTTAAGCATACATCCATGAACATGAAACAAAGAGACCACTTACAAAACAGACAAGAGACACACAGGTATAGTGCAGGAAACACAACACATTCCTAACACTAGGCTAAGTATTATATTGTGAAATAGTTGCAATATGATCACTACCAACTCAATTTACAACTTAGGTAGATTTGCATGACTTGCCTCACCTCACCAAGACACTCATACACATATTTTTCACACCAAGACTCATTAATCGCAGCAACTTTCACAACTCTTGCAGTGTACACTAGACATGCGCCCACCACAAACTTATCGTCTCTTCTTTGTCACAAGACTTCATACAGACCTGCGGTTTTGTCTCATAGCATGCCTCACCTAGACCTGCAACAAGACTTCCCAAAAATTCAAAGTCACTCTACTTGATGCTAGACTCAACCCAAAGAAGGTCACCTCAACTCTATCTATAGAATCACCTCAAGGCGGCATAAGTCATCCCATGTGGAGCAAATTAGCTCCTTGAGGGAACTCACCCCTCCTTGTTTGATTCTTCCTCAGAACCTTGATTTTAATATTGCTCTCTTCCTTGTGTCTTCTTGGTTGTGCACCCTTGTTATTTTATATGGAATCCAAATGTCACATTTGTGAATTGTCATGTCCTTTGGGTGTGTCATACCCCTTCGTAGACCAATGCGCCCTTTCATAGACCCACACATCCAAATGAACCCATGCACTCGTCAACCTTTGTGTCCCTTTGGACCATTGTGTCCCAACCTTGGGTGCGCTCCTCATGCCAATATTCCCCAACCTTGTTCTTCTCCTCATGCTTGGGAAATCCCCTTGGCATGTTTGCATGCACAAGGTTCCCACTTTCCCAACTAGTGTGACTCTTGGGTGCCAAATAAACCCCAAATTTGGTCTCATTGAGCACTTGGGCAAGGGAGTCTATGCCCTTCTATTTGAGGACCTTACAATTGCCATAATTAGATTGTTTACACAATAATGGTTTTTCAACAAACACTAAGCTGGTTTGCATTGCTAAAAATGACCCCTTCATTAAGAGGAAGAACGTTATGGGGTCCTTGAAATAATGGTTTTCTGAAAGTGCTGAAAATGATAACCATATTTGAGAGTTTCTTCTTGAATGAAGCAAGGATTCTACTTCGAGTGATTTTTTTTAGTTTTCTTTTGACCCAACATAATGCTCAGTGGGAGCCTCTTCTACTATAACTTTTGAATATTCACTTTGATATCTCCTCATGAGATCAACTTGGTAAGATTTTATGTATTCATCCTCTTTAAACTTTGTATTATCATTTTGGGGGCCATCTATTGCTTTCTCATATTTTGAGTATCCACCTAGATACACTTTCCTATACTTGTATATATTCCCTTCTCTTTTGCAACTATTCTCCCATAAATGAGCTTCATAAGGCCCTATCCACCTATGTCTGGTTACTTCATGATATACCGAAGCCTGTTATCCAAATATGTTGATGGATTTTCTTATAGTAGGTTCTAAAGTAGTTGGCTTCTTTGGGATAATATGTTTCTTTCTATGAAACAAAGAGGTGGCGAGGGTATCATTGAAATTTGTTGCTAGAACAATGGCCAACGAGGTGGTGGACTGAGAAGTTGGGATCATAGAGAGCTTCAAAGATTGAATATTTGTAATAACATCCATACCCTCTTTCAACTGCTCGGTATTTGTAGTGGTGATAGTTATTGTGATCGTTGAACATGGAGAGGTGTTGTCATAATTATTATTTTTTGTATTAGCCATATTACTCTCAACTATGTCTTGATCAAGAAAAGCCCATTTATATTATTATTGTTGAAATTGAATGTTTGTGGGAGTTGGTGGGTGCATTCATGGAATATGTATTCATTGGAGTTGTGATCATATGAGTCATGGATTTGAATTTGTGAATGGAACTAGTGTTGGAAACGGATGCATCCTTGATGGTGTGTTGATCCTCATAATATTTCTAAGAATTAGTGGTCGATGAATGCAACCCAAATTGAGGAACTATTTTGGAACTACCAATCTATATATCTACTACATCCTTGTCTATCCTATTGATAACATGATTTTGTTGTTGGATAAGTTGAAACTTCTACTGGAAAAATTGTTGGTGATGTTGGAAACATTGAATATGCAGATTTGTGAGAGAGGCATCTTCACTTTTCTATTTTTTGTAGTGTGCCATGACACTCAACAAAAACAAATGTTGCGGATAGAGGGAGAAAATCCTTGCAATTGATACAAAATACGGAAGAAGAAGATAATGAATCGCTATAATGGCTATGGAAACCAAAAGAAGAAGGGAACGTATCCCTACAATGGCTACAAAAGATTGAATAAGAAGGGAATATATCCTTGTAATGGTTATGAAAGCTTGTAGAAAAAGAAAGCAGATCCCTTGTAATGGTTGTAGAAGAAAATTTTGATACCAATTGATATGGAATGGAACAATATAATATCTCAACAATAATTAAATTTATTATTACATTATCAAAATATGATATATTTTACATAGAATGACTTTGTTTTTATAAGAACACAAAAATAGGAACATTATGTTTCAACATGTCTCCCTTTTATTTTAATATATATTATACTTAACTACTTCATCACTAACTAAGTCATACTATTTACTACCCTTTGAGTTCTTGTACCAATTTTGGATCTACTTTATACTATTCATCAATTAGCTAGAATTAGAAATTGGTATGTTGTAAAATTTGGCAAAGTTCTTGTATTATTATTTAATAATTTTGTTAAATTTGTAGAGATTGTTCACAATAGTGTTAAAAGTAAGTTTCACATGCACATACCTTATGAGGAAATTTAGCAAATTTATTTAATAAGCATTTACATCATTGTAATTTTTCTTACATCCAAAGAAGTAAGGTAATTTAGTAAAATGATAAGAATTTACATCATTGTAATTTGTGATGTATCCAAAAAAGTAAGGTGCTCTTACGATTTGGGGTGGAAGAGATATGTCGAGCATGTTAAATATGTGTTTATGTTTAGTTTCAATTATTTATAGCTCTCTCTCTCTCTCTCTCTCTCTCTCTCTCTCTCTCTCTCGTATAGGCGTGTGCACACACACACAAGAACACTAAAATGTGTTAAAATACATGGTATCCTATGTTTAGAGTATTCCACCAACAACATCTATAATTTCACTGAAGTCCCCACTCTTCACACTTATTTTCAATCCCATATATTATCAGTCCCCTTCACTTTCCCCTATATGTAATCCTCCCCATATTAGAATTATTATTATAGTCAATGCTTAACTCCATAGAAACAAATATATTAAATGAATATCATTGGGTTTACAAGAAAAAATGCATTATATTCCTAATGTTCTATCATATTAGCTAACTATATTTACTAGGGATAATTTAAAAGACCATGAATAAGATCTTAATGAGTTATCAAGGATCTGTGCTACACATAATGTTACATGCACTAATGTAGCTATTTGAACTTACCATTAGATCACCTTATTTGGAATAGCTATTTGAACTTCGTATTTATATCACTTTATTTGGTATCAAAATTTTGTCAAAGTGATTGTGATGCAGGAGCATCCTTGGCATTGTAGCTATCTTATGCATTTTTTTATATTTGTTGAGTTTTGGTTATGTTTTGTGATTAAAGACAAAAGAAAAATATAATGTAGTGAAACATTTATTTTCCTTGGTGAATTTTTGTTGGCATTGGAATGCGAATTATTATAGTTTGAATTTGAATAGTTAGGGTAGTTGTAAGGCCAAAATCCAAGGAGCACAAGTAGAAATACGAAGTTTGTGAATTTTTAAAGAGTCTTTGGCTTTCCTTCCATTTGGTTTTTGTAGTGTGTATGGATATGGATTCTATACACCTATGCATAGGCTCTGTGAATGTAATGGACACTCAAGAGATTGAAAAATCTATTTAGTAATAGTGCAAATATGTTGTTGTGATCTTTTTTCTTGTTTTCAATTTAATTGTAGAACTATGTGGTTATTTCTATTGAATATTTTATTATTATGGTGTATGTATGATTGTTTTCGATTAAACTGTAGGCTATTGTGGTTCTCTATTTAATACTACAGTTGAATTTTTTTATAGCATTTGTGGAAAATTCTACTCTGTGTGTGACATATGTAGGGGGGTGTGACCTCTCTACATCAAGTGGTATTTGAGAAAGTAAAATTTTTATGGATTGGGACTATTCTATCGAAAGAGGGGAGCCAAATAGAATTGTGAGAAAATGGGGGTTTCTATGAAACATGAGTTTCATTGAAAGAGTAAAAGTGTAAATCACTCCAACAAAAGTGTGATGTTGGGTAGAGTTATTTGAATGAGGGAATGAAGCATGCTTCTAGTGGCAGGACTGGGTACACATTGTAAGAGGAGATACAACTCCATTCTTGAAGAGCGTTGGGTAGAGGTCATGGAGAATGAGGTATTGAAGAAGAAAAAATGGTTAGAAGAGAAGAAATTGTAGAAAAATTGCAGAAGATGATGAAAAGGATGAAATCCATAGAATTGGCTCAACAAAGAAGATTGCTAAAAGGCACATGTAATGAAGATGAGAGTGGATTTCAAGATGTAGATAGCATGGAGCAACACTAAATCAACATTGATATTCCAATTTTGTTTGAAAGTGCAGATCCAGAAATGTTGATGGAGTGGATAGAAGGCATGCAAAAATACTTTGACTACCATGGAGTTGAAGACCCTTAGGAAGTTAAGATTGCTTGTGGATATGAGAAGCTATGAATGTTCATGGTAAGAGTAGTTGAAGATGGATTAAAGATGGAGAAACACATATAAGATATAGTGTTGAGAAAATATGGTCACAAAGTTAAGAGGTAAGTTTGTATTTTCCAAGTACACTTTGAAGATGCATAAAAGGTTAGAGAATTTAAAGTAGAATGATACATATATAGAGAGTTATTTTGAATAATTTTGTAGCATGGTTGTGGGAGTTTGTTTTATTTGAGATAAGGAGGAAAATATCAAGCAATTTGTGGATGGATTGAAGCTATCCATTAAAAGGAAAAAATTGTGAAGAAGATGTGTTCATTAGAAGAGTATTATTATTCGACCTTGAGAATTGAGAAAGTGCAGATGAAGAGAACTCATGAAAGCATGTAGTGAGAAGAGAATAAAAGTGGAATTATTCTAGTTGTGGTTATGGAGAGTGTTTATTGTGAAAGTGGGGTGGATGTTGTTGAGAAAAATGATGAGGAAAGTGTGTGTGAAGTGCATGTTTTTGGTAGCATGCTAAAGGAGAGTGTAGAAGAAGGAATTACAACAGAATATTGCAAGGAAAATATTGAGGTAAAGGAGTTTGTGCAAAAAACTTTTGAGATTCATCATGGATATTCATGAGTCACCTACTTCATTTAGTTGTAGGAAATCCACTGATAGTGATTCAAGAGGTAGTAAATGCACTTTATATAAATATATTGTGCACAATGCACCAATGAATAGTAATTGATATTAAATGCTCAAATCTATCGAACATATGTGAACTATATGGAGTTGGTTACTATGTGTGTACATATAAATATTAGATCAATATGGTGTTGGTGCACACACTCATCATCTTCACCTTTTGTAATAGTAGCTTAGCCTACGTACTACCCAACCATGCTAGATGGTATGCTTAGGTACATTTATCTAATCTCATTTATAGATATGCACAAATGTATCTAACATATATATGAAACATGTTTGTATGTTTTATTTATATTATTTTATCAATATTGAACAATTCATTTTTATGTATTTAGTGTTTTATTTGTCCACTACACATAAAATAATTGGCCCACCAAGTGACATGCCTAGTTTAGGTAAATTCAACCCTAAAGTTTTTTTTTTGTAATGTTCAATTTATTTATTTTTTCATATGTGCAATTGACAATTTGTTTTAAAAAATTACAGGGATAGTATGTGCATTCCTCATGTATAGGAGCATGTTGCTAGTTTGGCGGGCATTAACAATGAGGCTGATATACTGCGAAGCAAATTAATTAATCATGCCCATTAGTTGAACATGTGTAGACTACATTTATTAAATACAAATTTTCAACTGAATACATTTTAACTTTGATATGTTTCCATTTAAAATTTTATAGTGTTTGGTCCCCACCCTACTGCTCTTGCTCATGTGAAGGTGGGAGGTCATAGGGCACAAAATGTTTCCACAATGCATGTTACAATCCTCTCTACCATCATCCTAGAGATTTCCTAAGGAAAATCCTTGGGAATACAACATTATGTAGCTTAATGTTGCTATCATGAAGTAGAATTCAACTAGATTGTAGGGCAGTTTGGATAAATATGATCTCACTAGAGCGATTTAACAAAAACTATAGATTGTTTTCCATAATCTAGACTAGTTGATCGAGACATCTTGTGGGGTTGGATAGGCAACCAATATTTTTGTTGACATGATGCATAGGAGGAGAGTGACAATTATAAGTCATCACAACTATGTTGAAATTAGATCATACACTTCTAGTAGAGTTGACAATACATCTTGGATTTCATTTGTATGGAAGTTGTTATCAGGGAGAGTGTTAGGGAAGCTTTGGTAGGAACATAAATTAGGCTAATGAAGAGACCATGATTTCCCAATAGATAGTTTCTAGAGTTTTTCTATATTCAAGTTGGTGTGTTGACAGCCATGGACCAATTGGAGCTCAAGAATTATGCACCTACTTATCTAGATATTTGTAAGGAAGTCATTAAACAACCTTAGTCCATAGATGAAGTATGCGTACAAATAATTTTCAAATTGACTTTTGTGACCTTTAAAATATAAAGAAAAATATCATTCATGTTTTGAATCAAACTTACAAATTGATATACACATTAACTTATGAATTATATGACATATCTCAATGAGAATTAATTCAATATTAAAACACATAGTGTTCCCCTAAAAGGTGTAACATAAAGATATTTAATATAAAAATGATAAGTTTTTTATTTCAAATATATCTAGATTTAACATATATGATACTTAATATCCATTTCCTTACAATTTAATGGTTCATGTGCATTCTATTTGCATGTGTGAACAATCTCCCTTTGTCTGGGATATATCTATTAAATCATTTTCCCCTTTTTCCCATGTTATCTCTATGGATGCTATGATAGCTTTCATAGATATCAAATTTAAATTGCAGAAAATTTATCATGTAGTGTATATGTAGATAAATTTTAGGTTCATAAGCATTTTTTCATCTTTAAATTTTGTATTTACACATGTTTTGTATTCATTTTTAGGAGGCTCTTTCTATGCACGTTAGTTCATATGCTGAATCTAGGTGGAAACATCAACCAAGACCTATTGAGAACCTTGAACAAGTAATTAAAGTATATATATTAAAATTTTATTTGAATTTTTTTGTACATATCTTGAATTTACTATATAAGATCGCCATGATACTATGTTGAGGTTGGCGATGATGGGTTGTCACAACTATATTGAAATTAGAAGATAACGATGCACCTTGGATTGCATTTGTATTTTGTATTAAGGTTGTTATTAAGGAGAATGTGAGGAAGCTTTGGTAGGAATAGAAATTAAGCTAAGGAAGAGGCCATGATTCCCAACAGATAGTTTCCCGAATTTGACAATATTCAATATGATGTATTGAGACCTATGGATTGATCGGAGCTCAAGAATTTATGCATTTACTTATCTCGATATGTATACAAACTCATTAAATAACCACAGTCCATAAGTAAAGTATGTATACAAATAATTTTAGAATTGACTTTTTGTGACATTCAATATCTATATATTTAATCTAAAAAAATCTTGTTTTTAATTAAACATATATATATATATATAATATCTCAATGAATATATATTTGATTAAGATTTTTAGATTAAATATATATTCATTGAGATATTATATATATATATATATATATATATATATATATATATATATATATATATATATATAAATATTGAAATTTCATTCCAAATATTAATTGACATTGATACATGGATCATATTATACTATCAAATAACAAGCTTTATGTTCAAAATAATTTTATAAACAAAGTTATGATCATGATCATAATTATAAAAAGACGCAAAAGCACAAATTTATGGAGTGACTTCACTATTGGAACACATAGTGCTCCCCTAAAGAGACTCAAAGATATTTATAATCTAAAATGTTAAGATCATTTTAAGTTTTTAATTTGAAATATATATAGAATTAATATATATGCTACTCAATATGTGTCCCCTTAAAATTCAATGGTTAAGTGCGTTTTGTTTGCATGTATGAACAACCTCACTTTTGCCTATATATATCTATTAAATTAGTTTCTCCTATTATGGCCATTGATACTATGATAATTTGCATAGATATTAAATTGTAAAAAAATAAGCATGTGGTATGTATGTATATAAATTTTCAATTTATATTTATTTTTGCATAATTAATTTTTGATCTTTTTAAAGTTAGATTTTGTAATTAAGGTTTATGGTTTACTCCATTTATTATCCATAAAATATGGAAAAGTACTCAAAGAATTTCCCACGATTTCTTTCATAAAAAAATAATTTGTAAATTAAACTTATATTATAAACTTTTAAAATCACTAAATTCTTTATACTCATACATTGAGTAAATATCAAACTAGCAATAAATATCATCCTCATACATTTAATTAATTTCAAGCTCGTGGTAGACATCATGAGATTTTTTAAGAGGTAATGGCCACACAATATCCATTGGTGATAAAGGTAGCATGATTTAAAGTAATATTTGAAACTTTGCATCTTTAAACATTTATTTTGAGTTTGAAATATGTTAAAAACTTATTAGCTTTTTAAATGATTTCCAATTGGCCACACATGATGACATGGTCATGTTTAGATTTAACAATGTCATGTACATTTTGTTTTCGTGATAAAGGTAGCATGATTTAAAGTAATATTTGCAACTTTAAAAATACTTTTTTGAGTTTGAAATATGTTAAAAACTTATTAGTTTTTTAAATGATTTCCAATTGGCCACACATGATGACATGGTCATGTTTAGATTTAACAATGTTTCCAATTGGCCACACATGATGACATGGTCATGTTTAGATTTAACAATGTTATGTACATTCTTTTTATTTTTTTTAATGATAGTTTAGTTTTTAAGGTGTGATTGTTTTTAAATGGATAATTATATAATTTGTCATGTACTTTGGCACATTATATGTGGAAAGTTTGCGTCATGGTTTTGTAGGGCCTATTTTAGGGGTAGATCCTATTGTAGTGATTTAAGGTCATGAAACTCTGGGAGTTCATTTCAGGCATTAACCAATTACGTTTGAGATCAAAACTTCATCCCTTTGACATTTTTCTACTTGACAAGAGCTTTACAATAGTCCAAAAATCATCTTAATTGAAGTTTGTATGATGAAGTTAAGCTTCCCACAAGTTGACCTATGCTTTGACCACCATAGTACCAAGTGGATGCCA
>CBVK0100228572.1:0-24659 GCA_900067695.1 Picea abies
TTGATTATCTTATCATGTTGACATGACTTGTTTCCTTGTAGACACACATGTTTTAATTTGTCTTGCAGTTTCTTGCCAAGTGTCATGCCATTCAGACGTTCCGGGATTTTTTAAAGGTGTTATTATTATTCTAGCTGCTACCATTCATGCCATTCATAGCCTTTAGACCTTTCTTGACCTTTGTTATCGACTCAGCCCATCTCTCCCCTGACCTTTTTGCACATATCCTTTTGAAATAGAGTGTGCACACTTGCATCACTCATCTTACTGAAAAATATCAAGTTTCTTGCCAAACCCAAAATATGTAGCACACTTGGAAGGGGTCTATTCCTCCCATCCTATAGTATCAGTCGGACTCTTCCTTGCCCAACAATTTTGGTTGTCGAGTCGTCCTCCAAGAACACATATCCCTCTTCATATCTCTCATATTCTTAGAACCATTCTCTGTGAGGTGTCATATGAAAGGATGCTCTTGAATCGATCAACCAAACATCTTGATTCGACTGTGCATTGGTCGATGCCAGGTACACATCGTCTCCTTTATCTGGAGTAGTCTTTCTCTCAGTGGACTGCTTCTCGTTAGATCTTGTATTGACTTCTATCGTCTTTGACTTGTAGTCCCTTTTGTAATTCCCAACTTTACTGCATTTCTAACATCTCCTCATTGACTGAACCTGGGATTTACATCTACCCTTTGAATTAGAATTTCTATCGAAGAATTTGCCTTTATCTCTGTTGACCGATTGACCTCTCACCATTAAGGAATCTTTGGTCGATCCTTCCATGTTCTTCCATCTCATTTCTTCTGATAATAGAGATGCAACCATGTCTTCTAGCACTAATGTGGTCGAATTACTCCCTATAGTCATGATTAAGCTATCCCGGGAGTCTAACAAAGAACATAATAGGATTATACATTTCTCCTCTCAGTGATTTTAATATCCACAGATGATAGCTAGCTTATTACAGTATTGAATGCATTCAAATGCTCAGGTACTGAGCTCCCATCACTCATCCTTAGAAGGTTCAGTTTCTTTCTAAGGAACAACTTGTTTACCATGGATTTCGACTAGTACAAGCTTCCCAACTTGTCCCACAGTTTCTTAGTAGAGTCTTCATCTGAGACATTCATCAACACCGAATCTGCAAGACAGAGTCAAAATGTACTTCTTGCCATTCTTTCAAGTTTCTCCCATTCTTCCCTCGACATACCTATCGGAATGGTACATGAATAGACCGCTACCCATTGTTCTTGATCTAAAAGGAGATCTTCAATTTTAATCTTCCAAAGCTCAAAATACTGGCCATTGGATTTTTCAATCTCTATCCTCGAACTGCTTGCCATTCTTTCAAGCACAACTTTAAATATCTTTGACTTACAAATCTCACTAGACCTAGGGTTTAGCACAGATCCAAGATCTTCTCACCAAAGCTATGATACAACATGCATTAGAATTTAGAATGACTTAGCTAAGCTTTGATACCACATGTTAGGAAACAAACATCCACGCTAAACCTACTAGAAAAAGAGAAGAGATATTTAAACTATAAAATAAATGACAAACACAGTACACAAAGATTTTACCCTGAAACCTAAATGGGAAAACCAACATTCTTTTAGCAGCTTACTCTCTTGTTGTCTTATTCATTTAGAATAAAGAGTTACATGACTAACCTTGGTCTACACCTAAGACACAGTTGCCATCCTACTCTCTTGCTTTACACAAGAACAACCGTGCTACCAATTTTGCTTACATCTACATTACCAACAACCTCTAAAGATTGATTCACATAATACAATTACAAAATGGCTTATTTATAGTCTTTACAACATGCAAAACCCTAAATCATGGTGCCCAAAAAACAATTATAGATCCACGCAGATGATTGGCTTCAAATCCCTTGAATCTCGGGATTTTGTTATAGTCGACTTCAATTGGATTACCAGTCAACTACCAGTTGACCTCCAGTCGATCTTCAGTTGGTTGCCACTCGACCTCCTGTCGACCTCCTATCGACCACTTTGACTTCCCACTTCACGGTTGATCACTTTGACTTCAAATTAACCATCGACTTGACTTGACTTGCTAGTCGATTCTTCACCCAGTCAATCCACCTCGACTAGACAATTGAATGACTTTTCTATCACTGCAAAGAATATAACAACCCAACAATGAACACATTTTCAAACTTAGATTTCGCCCAACAACTTCCAGGTGTCAAACAATGGTTCCAAACAACCTTCTTTGCCTACAGAATACAAGAGAATGAATCTGTGATAATAATTATCTTGTAAGGAGCATGTCAATCTATTAAAGGCAAAACTAAACTTACAAAAACAATGCTACAACCTTGAAGGAAACCATGGCTTCCTTTAAGATTGCCCATTTATAAATTTTTTTGAGTGATGGGGTTTCCATGGCAACCAAGTAGGTTAATGCAAGGAGCTAGGACATTGAATGGAACTTTGTGAAGCTCTAGAGTTTATCCAGAGTTCTAGTAAACCAAAGACTCCCATTGGTATTATGAATATCCCTTCATGTGCTTCACCAATCACTTTTGAGCCTATATGAAATGTTAGAGTTGTCCAAAGCTCAATGAGAATTGGTGTCTTCCCTTGGGCAGCAAATCAATTCGAGTATTCCACTATATCACTACTTGGATTATAGGTCGACCAATTTCCCTTCTTTGCTGCCAAAATCATTCCAAGAGATTTTTGGATGATGGTTGTAGTGACATGAAAACAATGGCATTGTTGTTCCTCTTTACTAGATTGACCACAAGTGAAATCATTGTTAGTCCTTGAGGGACCAAACTTTGTGCTTGTCTCTGATGCTTGGTGAAGATAAGCCCCTTTACTAAACGATAAGATTTAGACCTCTGCCAGGCATGGCATCAATGTGCAATGGGGAAATGGTATGTCAATTCGAATGGCTTGGAAGTGTTTGCAATGTGTAGCATCAAACTAAGGTGAAATTCAATGAAACGAAAGATGCTTGGGCACCCAAAGGCACTAAACACTAGTCTGGGAGAAAAACATGGCTTGCATGCAAGTGAGCACGCTCTTTAGAAGCTTGTGCCTCGTTCAAGAAATTCACATATAAATGAAACTCTCACCATATACAAGAGACAATAAATATTAAATACACATGCCTAGGGTAAGTGAAATGCCTCAGGGTGAAATGATGAACCTAGGTAGCAAGAGAGAGTTTTGAGAGGTAATAGCAAGGTTAGAGTGCTAAGCTACCCAAATTGCAGAGGTGAAGGCATAGCTGATCTAGGTATGTGATTTTTCCTTTGTGAGCAAAAAATCGTAGGGTTGAGAGTCCACTCACTGCTAGGGATGCAATTTGAAATTTAGTGAGGAAATTGATAAATACACTTAATGAAACACCTCTCATCTACCCTAGAAAAGACAAATCATAGGGTGGATGGTCTACTCACCTCCAGGTATGCGTTTTGGAGTTTATTGAGGAAATTTGATGGGTAAAATTCTTAAACATCTCTCATTTGTAACAGAAAAGTCAAATTGTAGGGTTTTATGGTCTACTTCCTCTTAGGTATGTGATTTAGTGTTTAGCATCCTCAAGTGTACAATTTTGGCTTTGAGTGCTCTAATTTGCCCCAAAGGAGACTAATCACAAATGTTGAGGGTTTGTTGCCCCTCAGGCATGTGATATTGCTAAGTAAATTTTCATTAGCCCCTTTAGGTATGCAATTTTGTCATCTAGTGTTGGGTTTACAACCAATACAATCAACATCAAGTGCGAATCTGTTGAAGCACTTAGAAACATTCATTGGTTAGGGCCCCCATCCATCCAGATCGTTAACTTGTTGACTGAATGAGCCCCCTTTGCAATCTCGGGCAACGAAGACATTGAGGAAGAAGTGATGACCCTCATCAACAAGCTCTAGGAAAAGATGGTTTGTGAAGAAATCCAATGGGAAACTCCTTAGTAGAAATAATTCCACTCAATAAAAAATAGTCCCCTAGGTTTTTTGGATTTGTAAAATTCCACTCAATAAAAAATAGTCCCCTAGGTTTTTTGGATTTGTAAAAGCGTAACCCTTGTCTACAAACTCAGAACTACATTTCATCATAAGCATGGCATAGAGGACACTAATGTATTTTCAATGCCTAGGTAGATGATATATTTTTCTATCCCTTTAGCACTCTTTTTTAAACATGTAGTGAAAAACAATGCATTGACTAGGAGTTTTTTAAATAGCATTTTCATACTTTAGGATTGCGACATCAAATTTTGTTAATTCCATTAAGACTGAAGACCTCAAAAACCTTACTTTAGCTTCTTTTGGACTCACAACTTTTCATTTGGTCAAACCACTAATTTATGCGCCAAATGGGTCTCGCAAGCCGAATTGTGGTCCTTGTATAGAGTGCAGCTTTGGTAATCTTGGAAAATCTGAGTTTGAATGTCATCCTAGTTATATATTTTTTTATTCGAACTATTAATCATGGCTTAGTGCATTGCATGGAATCGGAAAGCTATGTTCAATACCTAGCCAGACAATAAGTGATGCAATGAGCATGTCATTAAATTGACCGATATGCTTCGAAATTCACACAAGTGATAATTTGTGATGAGTAGAGGCTATAGTAGTCATGGTCAAAATATAATGACATCGTCATCGTTGTTATCATGATATTCTCAGTGTTACCCCCTTTTCTCGCCATCTTTGCTATGTTGGCAACCCTCAAGGCTAGGTAGTAGATGATTTCTAGAATTTATCTATAAGATTTCAATGCACAATCCAGCTAATAACCATGTGTTCTATTGTTCTTTCATTGCCATTGGGAAATTGAAAGTACCTATCACCATATTCAAGATTCCACGAGAACCAATAGTGCCATTGGCATGGTGCTCATTGGTGCCACTTGTATTTATGACAATTTCTCCTTACAAATTGAATCATTTTGATACCTTTTCATCTCTGTAAACAACAAAACATTGTTGACTGTAATGGTGTCCTTCCTTCGTTGGTCTATCTCTCTGAGTTTGGAATGCACCATAAACTCGACAAGAGCAATCTATTCACGTGTCCTCACCACATTGATTTCCCCATGTCTAAAATTTATTCTTGTTATACCTCTTGTTGTAACTGTTGCAGATGCATGAGTTTGACTAACATAGCTAAGGATTAACTCATGCCCATAATGCATGTCTATTGTATGTTTTTTTTTATGCACATAGAGTCCTAGATCATGAGATCCTTGCACACAGAGAGTATATCACTGATACAAATCATTAAAAAATATTTAATAAGATCAGCAAAGGAACACTTTCAATCAAGCTATCATATTTTAATAAGGCATTTTGGGCGAGGCCTTGTTGAGAAAGGACTTGAAATCACCACATCGTCCAGTTCAAATGGCACAAATATGATCTTTGTTGGAGATCAATTCGAGCCCTAATTCAAAATCAAGAAGAAAGGTGTTAGGTTATAACATTCAATGCAATCCATCAAAGAAGTTCATGGATTAACATGCATTTGATTTCTTAAGAAAAACTACTTTTGCTACTTCATGCAAATGATTAACATGCCATTGAGCGAAACCATTCATGGAGCAAACATGATAAGCAACGGATAATATTTCCATCAAAAGCATTACACTATGGGCTAGGAGGTTTCAGTAATGTCCACTCAAGCAAGAGGAGGTTTGAAAGTATTACATTGATCCGAGCTCAAGTGATCCAAAGAATTCATATGTCATTACAACTAGCTCACCATCCAACTAAACTCAAGGCAAGCTCAAACAACCATAAATTCATGAGCATTCATGTACAACAAACAACATTAGTGATCAACACAAGCACATTCAAATGATTTTGTAAACTTGGTAAGAATGCCCTTTAAAGTAAGTTGCACCATCATTGCACCTTTGTGTTCCTTGACAGTGAATATGGATCACAAACATCTATGTGCATAACACACTACCAAGTGAAGAGACTTGAACACTTGCAATATCTTCCACATTCGTTAAACTTCACATGTGAATGATCAACTACTGAATGTAACAAGAGAACTAATCATCTAATGCTCAATTAATCAAGGCCATTTTCATGAAAAGCAAGGTTGAATAAGGGGCGAGTGCTAGCCTATCTCCTCCTTTGATGAAACTGACACTTAAAACAACAATGCATTAAAACTTCACATAGCTTGCTTACAACCAAAGCATGCTTATGTCAATCACCAAGGAAACAAAGCAAGACCTCAAAAGGTCATGCAGAATTGCACTATCAAACCAAAGAAGTACTACATCACTTGAAGCCAACACTTATTAGATTGCTTAGCTATCCTTACCTACATAAGAATAGAACAATGGAGCAACAAGAAAAGTTCATTCCAATTGTCAATCCAAGAGCTCAATTAAGCAATCAGAGACATAAGCAACCATGATGGACTAACAGTGCAAAATCAAATAGTTTGAGGGATCATTAGTTCCCAACACAAGCAGATAGAAAATTGAGTCATTCATGGGAAAAAATTAAGGGAAAAGGAATTACCATTAGCTAACCAATCAACAAGCATCCTTGGCGTTCATGCGTGCATTCCAAATAATAGGGTTAGATAGGCAAACCAATCAAAGAATTGGAAATCATCTGGGATCATCAATTATCAAAGCTTGAGTCACAAGGGTAATAAGCCATAGTTGGTGAGGATTTACAACAAATCTAGGGGTCCCCAAGGTCCTAGGACCTAGGGTCAATTAGGGCCTCAACATATGTAAAGCTTTGAGGACAAACCTTTCTGAAGTTTGGGGGCAGGGTACTATGTAATGGCCTTAATGGTGGAGGTATATAAGGGGATAAGAGATCAAATCTCAAATGTATATGTAAATAGTGGGTCAGCCTAGTAGTGGGCCTACATTGGCAATGAGCAAGAACCAATATAAATAAGAGGTTAGTAGAATCATTATTACACACTAGCTTATGATCATTGAATTGGGATCTATGTTGCAGGAAATGCCCCCCCCTTTTTCTTGCCCGAAACCGGTACGAAACACGGAAACCGGTACGGTACGGCTAGGAAACGCCGTCGGCCGTATCGTACAACGTTTCCCAATTTGGAAACTTTCGGGCGTCTTTGAGGCGAAATAAGAAAAAAAAAGGGGGCCATGGGGCCCCCAAATAGTCAAATATATATATTTTTTGCATTTTGTATGTTTTTCTTGCATCATTATTGCATCAATATGTTTTTCTTGCAATATAATGTCTTATTTAAAAAAAAACTATATATACATATATATTTTTAATTTTTTTTTATATACGACGTTTCCGCGGACGTTTTCATTTTTTGGGGGCCTGTTTCGTACCGTCCTGGTTTCGGAAACTTGGAAATGTTTCCCCGTTTCGTGCAACTTAGATTGGGATCTGTTGGGATATATTTGGGTTATTTGGAGTTATCCTAATATCTAAGGATTTACTATGTAATTAATCATAATAGTATTTTTGGGAGCTCTGCTCCAAATGCATATTTTGTGTACATTGTGTGTATGGAGGCTTATTATGCGTTATTGTATGTTATGTTCATAACAAGTGGTATTAGAGGAGAATTTTGGGTTGAGCACCTTAAAGGAGTACATCTTATTGGTGGAGCAATAATTTTTGCTAGGGACTTCCAAATTGAGTGAGACTCTCATTAGTGGTGTTAATTCACAAACCAACACTTCAAAGTTAAAGTCCAAAAGAATATTGCTAGCCTATGGGAAAATAAAGAGGGAGGTCACTATCACCTCATCAACCCTCATCTCACTTTAGGCTGGCTCTCCTTCAACACAAGGGGGGCTTCCCAAACTTAGGATTACTAAAGCTTTGGCAATTGGGCTCAAGGTGAATATGAAGAGTAGCTTTAGCAAAACAAAGAGTTGTATAATAGGTTTAAAAAGGTGATGGGAGGATCAAGACTAGTGTCAAGTCCATTGGGCAAGTGGAGTCAAGAATCAATTACAAAGGGCAATAGCTATGTGATTGAAGGTGAACATAGCCTGAAGAAAGGATCTACAAACCATTTATGTTGCTGTCCACAAATGTAGAAAATTACTTGGAGGAATTCTTGATGAGGAAAACCAACAAGGCATGTATGAAGGTATGTCTACAAATGGACAACATAAACCTAGAAGCAAATTCGAATTAAGATAAAGGATGCTACATTATATTGCCAACCATAGACACAAAGATAAATAAGAGGGGAATGAGCCACAATTAAGTTCTTCTTAATAAGGGAACTATCTTCTTAATTAGGAATAGATGTTACCCATGTCATTTCAACCATTCAAACATCCTTGATGCAAGTGACCTCCAACATTGGTATTCAACAATATCAACCCCAAGAACATATACCACAAAAGTAAACAGTTTCTAGCCTTCCATTGCCTTCAAGATCTTCAACAAAATCTCAAGGGGGAGAGCTCCCCAAATCCAACCATACAAATGAATTAGAGAATTACTCTTTAAATAGAGTGAGCTCCATCTCTCATACAATAAATAAGTATTTGTTTTCCTAGATCCATTAGTTCTCCAACGAAAACAATTAAATATTCTTCTCTTTCCTAACCAACTCATGAGACAAGTCAAACAATAATAAAATAATGAGTGGTTAGTTACATGTCTTCTCCAAAGTGGTTGACTTTGTCGTCAACAAGCTCCCATGTGTGCTATCAAACTCCTCCAAGGTAGGTTGCTCCTCTAACAACCCTTAATAAATATGCATCCAACCACCACAAGGGCTATGTGTGGTCATTCAAGGAGGAACGTACCACCAAATATATCATAAAAACCTGTAAGAGAGGCTCCATAAGGTGGATTGACCCATCTAGAAAATGAAGTGGAATGTCATAAGGGATAACTAGTTAATAGACTTTAATATGGATGCAATGGTTGTGTCACGAACCAAGGCACTAGATACATGAATGAGGAAGTCAACCAAATTATCTCATGCAACAAGCCACGGTTTGGCTTCAATGGGAACAACACCAATAAATAAACGCATCAACTTATACACCATTCAAAAAACGATGGCACGGCCTCCTCCAAAACCATCTCCACACTTCTCCATGCGGCATACACAACATAGGGAACAGCACAATTAAACCTGTATGAATCGACTTTCATATTCAAGTCATAACATATGCAAAGTGGATGGCTCAATCCAGCTAATGAAAAACCAACCCATAAACTTGGCTTCCGTGAAGAAAAATGCCTCCATAATGCATTCACCACTCCTGTGATATGTGAGTATGAGGACCCACAGCTCCATAATAAAAGGCAGCTCCATAAATAAAATATACTGTGCCTCAACATATGTGCCATCCCTCCCCATGCTACAACCCCTGAGCCAATGAATGTGTGAAAGGCTAGCCCCCACATAACATAATAATATATCTTTCCTCCACATATGTGCCAGAAGTGAGCCCTCCATCTAGGGGTATAGTCCATGCATTAATAAAGTGAAATATGTGCTAGAACCCTTCAAAGAAGCTAGGGCGCACATCCCCTAAGTCCCAATATCACATTAATACATGTCTATAACACTTCAAAGATATCAACCAATTAAATTTTAGAAAAATATATTTTTTATTATTAAAAAAAATACATATATTGATTATCTATGTTACACATTGGATATAACACATAAATATAAAGTCAACAATAAACTAATACATAGTCAAATGACAACTCATTGCTATAGTCCCAAGCCTTTGGCAGGGACTAATAATATAGGTATAATTTAACACACTTTAATATTGGTGAACCCTTTCTTTCAAGAGAAAAGTTCTCATGTTCACAAAGAAAGCTATGGTTGAAAGTTCACCAAAAAGGCAAGGTCGAAAGTTCACAAAACAATGTTCAAGTCGCAAGTTACTTAAACTTTGGTTAAAAGAATACTAAGTCATTCTAAAGAAAGAAGGGTTCTATGATTTTTTATTTTTTTTTGTGATAGACGATATATTGTTTTTTTGTTTTTGTTGACAGAAGATCGAAATTTGATATTTAGAGTAGGTTTTACTTCTTGGATCCCCAAGGGTTATACTTGAACCATTGAACATTATAATTCAATTCAAAAGAAGATATCACCAAAGCAATCCTAGTAAGGTTCATCTTCTTCATTGACCGATTATATTATGGGATAATTTGACTTTCTAAGTGATTGGAAACAACATCAACAAGTTCATAGACATAGTGGCTCCAAAGTAGTTCCAATATGCATGTGCATGAATATGCAAAAAAGTGGACTTAGATGTACCTAAGACAGTGCAAATGAATCGGGATGGTTGGTGTCATCCATAAGAGCTAGACTACAAGTAACTCTCACTGTGAAATATGTGCTAGAACCCTTCAAAGAAGTTAGGACACACATCCCCTGAGTCCAAGTATCGCACTAATACATGTATAGCTAGTCATGTGGTGAACATAACACAAAGGGACCAAGTGGAACACACCATCCTAGTGACATCACCATACCCAATCTCTAGGATGCTCCAAAAACAATGTAGTGCCTCATATCACCATCATCCAACCCCTTGGGGGGCTAGAACCATCATACATAATCCAGGGTGTAGCACTCTAGACATGATTAGCAATATACTAAGAACAACACCACAATGCTGAGATGAATCACATGAGATAGCAAGCAGCACCAAATATCCACTAACATACTGATCTGACAACCATAGATATGCCACCACGAAGAGAGAACCAATGGATGAGACCTGACCACTGATCACACAAGGGAGAAATGAGCCTCATCCAATCCAAAATACTCAAGCAACCAAATGGATGTACTATCTGCAAGTAAAGTCACATCTCATGAAGCTATCATCCTGCAAAGTTCTGAAATGTGTGATGGTGTCACCCCTCATATGCAATATGAGTGGTAACAGGCAGAACAATAATGTGAGACTTGAAGTGTTGGGAAAATACATCCTGGTCTATCACTAGTAAAACTTTCAACAACAGAGGTGCCCAAATAAAACCAAATACACAGATTCAGGGATAACTTGGAAAATACAGTTTTTGAAGTTCAGTGGTTATTTTAGAGAATTTGGAGTTCTTGCTTGAAGGGGGATGTTAGAGGAGAAAACATCGAGCTCCAACTCAGTATTGTTGTATCTTTTATATAATTGGAACTTTATGCTAGTAGACTTTGATGTTAGAGGTTCATACATTTGTGACCAATATAACACTTTGATTTAAAGGCTGCTGGTTAGGTGGTCAAACCATGGCTGTAAGATTTGGCCAAGACTTGCAAGTCTTTCCAAGTTTGGCTGAGTCGTCCTTGAAACAAATACTCAGCTAAAACTTTCCGTAAAACTCACCAACAATCAAAAACTTGGAAAACTCACCAAGACTCGGCCGAAACTCTTGAAAACATGCCCAACATTGCCATTATTATTTTTTCTGCACAAAATTTCCTGTATTTTGATTTTTTTATTTATTTGCTGAGTACACTGAGCTTTGACGCATCGCCGAGTTTTTCTGAGCCCCAAGCTGGCCAAGTTTTTTCTGAGTCCGAGTCTCACAATGTTGGGTTGAACCACCATGGCCCATAACCAACCTAGGGTGCTATATAATATTGTAACGAGGTATGATTATCTTGAGAGGGTGGTATATGTAACGTGGGTAGCCTACCTCAGGTTCCTCATTACGTACTTGGTGCAGCATTATTAATATCTAAAATTTATTATCCTCCCCAAATTTATGTGTGTATACTACTTTGTTATCACCTGCATGAAATCCTATATTTATATGAGCCTCCGAGCATGCTTCATGTGGCAATTACTATGGCTAATTATTTTATAGTTTTTGTGCAATTTTTGAGTTTTTAAGTATTATGTTTCTTTATCTTTAGCTGAATTGTAGTTGTGTTGACTTTGAGAATTGTTCTGTGCATATAACCATAAAAAAGGCAGTTTTGAAATGCAGTCCTGTGACATTTTATAAATTTATACCTTAAACAATTATCTCTGATAAATCGTCATGTTTTTTTTGCATCTAGGTACCATCAACTCTGGGACCAGTCATCTTCATAGCTTGGATTAGAAGTGAGCTTAAAGAACTGTGGAATGGACCAAGGCCAGTTCTAAATGAGAAAGTGGTTCTTATGGAAGTCTGACTGCTATGTGAAGAGATAATAGTTGTATCTTGTTTTGTACATTTGGCTACATTGGATGTTCTATCAAAATTGGCCGGAAGTCTGGGCTTATATGTTGTCCTGCAGCCTATAAATGTGAAATTCATTGGCATACAACATCATGTGCTATTTCTGTCTGAAGAACTGTAGTATTTTCTGTGTGACCTTGGGTCTCTTCACATTTTACCATGTCATACCCAAAATCACATCACCGTCAGAATCCTTGAGTTTCCCATAAGTAACTTGCTCCACACAAGTAGCCTTTCACATAGACAATGATCCAGGCACCAATTCTTATGTCAATTTCCCAGTTTGCAAGTATTTTTGGATCATGATCAATAATCTCAACTGCTGCCAATAACCATTAATTGTAAACAAATGATCTGCGATCCAAGCTCCACGTTACATGTTACGTCCCTTTACTGCTGTTATAGGGTCAAAACTAAGTTATTAAACCGTCATTATGTAACACAAATGTAGAAATAAGAAAATGGGATGAACCTTTTTTAAGTGATTAAACTGTCATTATGCAACGCAAATGTAGAAATAAGAAAATGGGATGAACCTTTTTTTCTTTCAATTCAAAAAGCATCAAAACACAGAGCCCCTTAATATACAGTTGAGGGTTAAGTTGTATGACTTTGCCTTTTTAGATGATGTACTACATCAGCTGCCGAAATTCAAAACTTATCATTTGTGTAACCAGCACAAATCAAAATCGATTTGAACCAAAAAAGGCACATCCCTTTGTACTGTAATGATGTGCAATCCAGAGATTCAAGAAAACAATAACTTCAAAACTGCATTTTCTTTGTTGGTTTGAAAGAACGTTATCTTAGTTATCTTTGTCAAATTATCTATGGTGATAGAGGTTAAATTAGGATGTTAAGACTGTACTTTTACCTAAATGAACATAAACACGTTGTCAAAGCTGGGTAAAAATCCAGAAATTGATGTGAAACCCATAAAGTAAGCCTTTGAATGATGTGAAATCCAACAATTGATTGTGGACTCTAGATTTTTAAAAGAAAATGCTTGATATAAATGTTGAGCATTTGAAATTGAAGTTGTATGATATCATTTCATTTGTAAGTTAAATGCATTTTATAGTTCTGGTTTCCGATTTTGAGAATTTGAAGTTGAAGTTCTATTCCAATGTCTCATTTTAATTTAATTACATTTTAGGATTTTGTAGCATTCATACATTGAAATGTGGGACTTGTTTCAAATATTGCTAAAATTTAGCCATGAATACCATAATATGTTTCTTTTGACGTTTAACATTATAGAAAATAGTTCATTTGGAGGGAAAAATACCTCCACGGGAAATGTCTCAAATGTGTAACCTATATTTGGTTCATCTATTTTATCCTATAGTTGATGTGATAAGTAACGGCGCCTGGCAATTCAATATATAGGTTTCAAAATTTTTATAACATGCAAGACAATGCAAATGGGCTTTCTTTAGTTATAAATTATAATGAGATCATAGTGTGGACTTATGATCCAAGTGCAGATACAAAGGACTTCACAGACCATCTTAGCACTCCTAGTTGTACGTGCCAACCCTTGTGCCCCAACGTCAGGTTCTGTAGTGTTTGTGGCAGGCTCCAAAGGGAAATGCCCTTGGAGGGCTTGTTGCTTATGGGTGGAGTCAAGGGGCAACACCCTTGGAGGCTTCCCATCGTTGCTACAGAGTCGAGCAGTAGCACCCCTGTGGGGTTCAGGAGTGTCCCAAAAGATCCATAGCTTATGGTGCATGCAAGCTTATGTATGCCTAATTCTAGAGCTGAACGCCAAGTTTCAGCGCAATGTGCCCATATTTCAATGCTCTATGCATGTGTTGACAAACAGGAATGCCAATAATTGCACAACACTATAACCGAGTCTTTGGGAATTTGCATAAATATTTGTATATACATCTTATTAGTTGTTACATCTTTTCTGTCCATTGCCACCTAGCGATCAAGATTTCGCCTCATAATGCTTCTCATAACTTTGGCATATGAAATTTCTTCATGACCCCATCCTTGTCAGGTGTACTATATGTATTTTCCTAGTTTCATTAATTAATGGAAGCATTTTAATGTTATATCTCAGCCTCAATTATGAGTATTAATCAAAGAGCATAGCTAGATTTTTGCATGTTCATGGTCTTTTCAAGGCATGGTATAAGTGGCACTCAACCCGCCCCTCATTCTTGTGGCTTTTCTAGCAGAAACCTGATCTGAATCTGGTCATAACATTTTGAATGATGGGAATCTGCAATCTTAGCACTTGTAAATTGCATTCTAAGAGTAATACAGGGTGTTTGAATCAACCCATATTTTTGGAATTGTGATTTGAGCAATTGTTGGTTTGCCAGATTTTGATAGATATGGGGTGATTTGAATGCCCTGTATACTATTCCCCTTTTTTTTCACTTCAGATTCTTTTGGTTTTGGAGTTGTCTGCACCAAGACATCTTGGGCTCTTCGTGCATAGCAATTTATCCATACATTTATTTTAAAAATGCAATCTATCATCCAACCATTATTGAAATACAGTGTGTATTCCCACTATTGTTTATAATTTGCATTGTGCTAGGTGCAATTTTTAATGATCACCTTGAACTTATATTTCACAATTGTCCTTTTGGATTTTGATCTATGGCAGATTATGGAGTTCTGAGCAATCGCTATGCATGGAGGGGTACATAGTGTATGTATCTTTATCAACTTCAAGTGGGAGGAGTTGAGCATATAACATCATGCACTTAATACAATATGTCCCAAAAGTAGTTGATCAATAGGGATTACAAATGTCTTTGCCAACCATCTAATATTCATTATCACGTGAATTAGAATTTGGGAAAATCCTAAATAGTCTCGTATTCATTGTTATAAATGCTTCTTGCAGGGATGGATCACACTTGTTTCTTAATGCTAAAATCCTTGGTGTTGATATAGTGTGCAATTGGAATTTGTACTCAAGATATACAAAATTGCATGCATGGAATAATAACAAGATGTGTTCAGTGATAACTGAACAATTGATTTAGGAAGCACACCATGGAGTGTTAGGGAGACATTTTTCAGTGAATAAAACAATGTAGAGGATCTTGTGTTCAGGGTTATGTTGTCCAACCCTATTTAAGGATTGCTTCAAGTAGGTGAAGTGTGAGCAATGTTAAAAGACAAGCAATATACCTCAATTTAGGGACTTCAATGAATTGAACTTGATATTACCAATACAACATTTTGAGCATTTGGCAATAGACAGAATAGAGTTCATTGGGCCCTTTGTATCAACAAAATGAAAGTACTATAACTACATAATTATGGCAACATCTATTTACCCACTAGGAAGAAACTATGAATGTTAGAAAAGCCACAAGAGGAAGTACAATATTTTGAATTTGTATTTTGCAGGTTTGGTTGCTAAACTCAGATTACATTAAACCAAGTTAGTCGCTTCATTGCAAATGTTATATAATTTAATGCAAATTTTAGTGTGAGTCATCGCAGGAGTAACCCTTACTATCCTAGGTCCCATGGAGAAACCAAAAGCACCATTAAGGTATTAATATTTGTAATTACTATTGTTTGTGATTTGAAAAAGCCAAACTGGGTTGACATGTTGCATATAACATTATGGGTCTATGGTGGTGCGTGCATGACATGATTAGGGTATACACCATATGGCCTCATGTTTGGAGAAAAAACTATAATACCTATGGAATATTGGTTCCTTATCTAAGAACAAATATTGAAGAGAGTTGGGAAACTAAAGAATCAATGAAATATAAGTTGGAGGAATTTGAAAGGTTGGATAAGGATAGACTTTGGTCCCATTTCTAGGAAATAAATGTGAAAGGAAATGATGAAAATGTATCATGATAGGAAACAAAAGAAACACAAATTTGAAGAGGGACAACTAGTGTTTTTGTAGGATAGCTAAAAGAGTGGAAAATTGGAAAAGTTGAATTATGGTTTGTGAGGATGTTATAAGTTGAAGAAAGTGTATGAAAATAGTTCAACAATGTTAGAAAATCTTGATGGTTTTCCATATTCAATTGAGTGAATACCTTTGATGACTAAAGAGGACGATAGGGTTGAATCTCGTAAAGGATAAAGGTATTGATTTGAAACATAAATGGTATGACAAGTACCAAGTGAAAAGTAATAACTTGATGAAGAGGATGCCCAAATTGATGAGGAAGATTAGGTGTCAAACGAAACCATACAAAAGAGGGATGAGTTTTAATTTTTTGATTTTTGAAGTTTTGTGGAAATTTTGTCATTGTAGTATTGATAAGCAAATAGGGGTCAAATGGGAATGATTACGACCCATCTAAGAAATGAAAATGTTATGTAATAGGTAAGGACTAAGGATTATGCCAATCTTAGTCATTGAAGTGTACAATTAGGAGTTACTAGAATGTAGGGATGCACATTCCATATATGGTGAACTCTTAATGAGGTGACTGTGATATGCAAAATAGTCATAAGCATATCCATAGGTGAATGTGATCGCCATCAAAAAGATCCCTGGAAGATACCATCAAAGTATAGGATAAACTAGGTCATAAAAAATTCTCGAGGGAAGGTGATTTAATGGAGGGGCATGGTCATGGAATGACCTAGATAAAGGGCATTCTTGTCATAAGTATCATCCTAGAATAAGCCATTACACACACGGAAGGGACTTTGATGTATTGAAATGATCATGGACGTTATTACCAATTAGAGACACCTACATAAAAATAAATCTTGTTAGAAGCAATTGGTGGGAAACGTTGCATAAAGCTAACATAAATCTTGATGTAGAAACTTTACCAAGAAGTAATGGTATTGTCATAAACAACTATTATGGAAGAAGTCATTGGATATTGATGAAAGAGACAATAACATTGATATGTTATGTAATATTAATATAACATAACATATGTTATGTAATATTAATATTACAGAACATATTATGGAAGAAGTCATTGGATATTGATGAAAGAGACAATAACATTGATATGCCTCCCTCGCGCCATCAGAGATGTGTATAAGAGACAGGTCATAAACAACTATTATGGAAGAAGTCATTGGATATTGATGAAAGAGACAATAACATTGATATCTTGGTGGAAGGAGTTCCGAAGTAAGGGAGAAAGTGGTCACAAAGCACCGAAGGGGTTATGGAATCATAGAAATAGAAACAATTGGCAAGTAGAATAAAATTTTGATGAATAGGGTTGTGATGAAGAGAAAAATGATCATGTAGGGAAATATAATGGTGTGGGATCATCAAGGAAATTGAAAAAATGAGTCAAAGTCGAGTTATTTTGGCTAATTCTTGAAAGATTGATTACTTGTGATTTAGGTTTTGCTAAAAATTAATATTGTGATGGTTGCTAGAATATATTTTTGATTATACAAGTTGAGAAAATACTAGAGGAGATATTTAAATGGCTCAAGGGATCACCATCAAAATATAACAATCAAAGATTAAAAAAAGGACAAGGGCAACCCATATACTGATGTACTAAATTTAGTGAGTATAAAAGAGATCACCGAAATAACACATGATCGGATTGAAGAAATCAAATCTTGATGAAATTATTCACCTTAGGTAATCAAGGCCATTTTTGGTCCCTACACATGGGTTGTGTAGGGCCAATTTTAACCATTTGATCACACGACTGAAAAGGCCACTAGAAAGATTAGCATACTAACCATTGGAAATTAGAAAGAGAGAAGACAAATAAGAAAACCCCATGTAAGGGGATCCAATAAGGAGAAAGATAATAAACAATAATTAGAGAAGAAGTCACCAAAAAATATCCGATCAAATGAAAAGAGAATGTCCCAATAATATCTATTAATGACAAAGATAATAAACAATAATTAGAGAAGAACCGATCAAATGAAAAGAGAATGTCCCAATAATATCTATTAATGACAAAGATAATAAACAATAATTAGAGAAGAAGTCACCAAAAAATATCCGATCAAATGAAAAGAGAATGTCCCAATAATATCTATTAATGACAAAGATAATAAACAATAATTAGAGAAGAAGTCACCAAAAAATATCCGATCAAATGAAAAGAGAATGTCCCAATAATATCTATTAATGACAAAGAAATGGAAACCTAAACTTAATGTTGCTAACAACTATGAAAGGTCATAAATGGTGGAATTATTACAAAATATCACCAAATAGATTATGCAAGTACTTATACAGATTCATTTCATGACATTGAAAATCTAAGTACCAAATACTTAGCAAAATTCAACATTATCATAGATTGAGAACCTCAGAGAAAAGAGAAAGACTAGAGAACATAGAAGATAAGCTATGGTTTGATAAAATTCAAAGAGTATAGAGATCTATGACACTTTGAACAGTCTATGATGAGAGATGGCACATGGGTATCATCGAGAAGAAAAGCTAGGAAGTAAACACCATCCCCTTGCATTCATGAGTATACCAAGTTGAATGCATAGCAAATATATAAGTATTTATAAAATTAGTACGCATTGTTGTGAAATCATGTGGCACATGGGTATCATTGAGAAGAAAAAACTAGGAAGTAAACACCATCCTCTTGTATTCATGAGTATACCAAGTTGAATGCATACCAAAGATATAAGTATTTATAAAATTAGTACGCATTGTTGTGAAATCATGTGTGAAGGAGAAAGATATGAAAATCTCACTTTGGAGAAATGATAGATATTTCAGTGTAAACAATTTGAGAATTCATCAAGATTCTGAGGGGAATAGAGATTTGGAACATAAACATGTTTGAGGACAAAGTTAAATCCTACCTAAAATACTTGAAGGGAAAGCTGGAGACACTGATGACCACCAAGGACATCGAACCCATATATGGAGCATATGGATTGAAGTATGGAGTTTAGGGAGGACATGTTTGATTGATGCACACAATATTCACATAGGAAGACACTTTAGTATGGTTAAGGAGATGACTCATATCTATTATTGACGGTATGCTATGGAGGCAAATAGTTTGGATGGGCTCAAATTATAGGAGGGAAGTGTTCACCACCAACTTCTAAAGATAAGAGAAGTCATTCACTATAATTTTGTATATGTACAATTATTTGATCTCCTTAGAAAATCGAAATTCGTGAGGTTTAATGTTAAAAATGAAAGCCTCTTGATTCCATACCACTGCACATAAATGTAGATTAAATCCCTGCATCGATTCTATTGATTTGTAGAGAATGAATTTGTAACACACTCAACCCCCTAACCCTCACTTAGGCTAGTGGGATGTCAAAATCTCCTCTTCTTCAACTTGCTTTGTTTCGAGCATTACATCCTATAATTGGATTCTTCTCATTGAGAGCTTTCCAATGACAATTATCTTGCTCCAATCTGAGCTCAAGATCCAGTGTTGTGACCTCTCGACATTTTTCAACTTACTGCCACATGGCTACCTGTCATTCGCACCATCCGATGTGGCACTGGCGTGGTGCCTACCTCTTGGTTCATCGATTCAACAATTCTGATCTCTCAGGACATTTCTTCATCGTCGATCGAGGTTCACTCTCCGTCATGAAGACATAAGTCACCCCCGTCCTTGAGTTTCGACGACGAACTCTGACGAGACTTGTCTATGGCTCTCAGACTTTGACTCTCAAAAGCTTCGATCACGTCAGTGCCTTTAACTTGAACGACGATTAACGCCCGTGCTTGAAACTCTTCTAAGGTGTGTAGGTGGGACTTACGACCATCTATGATTGAGATTCTGTCTAGTCCGTTCGCCGATCAACGACCCTCGTTCAACCATACAAAGGTCTTCATCGTCGTCGAAGTGCACCCACTTCAACTTCAAGACTTACTTTTGATCGCTTGATCCCAACGATCATTTCGGTTAGATCAGATGGTGATCGTAACACCTCTGAAAATGGTCAAGATCATCTCTCCGGGTTCTATCCAGGAGACGATTAATGTTATTGGTCCCCTTCTTTATGGCCGAACCAAATAAGATTCAATGACTATGATCTTTCCAGATCTTTTTTGGCAGATAGACAATTCCCATGTATTTCATTGTCGTTGGCTCATAGCTCCCACCTCCCCCTCGATACTTCTGACTACTCTTCTCCCGACGAAACTGAATTTGACATCAATGACCCATATTTTCCTTCGTCAAAATGGATCTTTCAGATCCAATGGTGAGGAGGGGTCCTCCAATAGATCTGGAGCTCTGATCCTTTCGTCGTCAGAACCCTCCTCAACCCTGCCTTAGGTATTTTGGGAACTTCTACTCCCAACGAATGACTCGGATATATTCGCTACAAAGAATCGATGGCTAAGAATCATTCTGATTCAAAACACAGTTCCACATCAGGGGAACATTCCAACTCAGGAATTAATCGTTTTCAGGTTCTAAAAGAATAATACTCTAAGGTTTTCCAAACCCTCAAGGGTTCATAGACCGCTCTAAAACCCTTATGGTCCTTCCAACTTCAGTGTGACTGAAGTTCTTGCATATCTTGAAAAATTTCCACTTAGGTATAGGATATTCCATCAAGACTTGGGGTTCCTTACTCTACCCAGAACTTCATACGAACCAGAACACCCCCTTCATCTCCCAAATGGACTTTTTATCCATATTCCGTAAAATTTCCTATCAAGGAATGAGAATTTCTCCCTGGATACTAGGTGCTCAAATCCCCACACAGAACTTCAAATGCTAGGGTACCCAAATCACTCCCCAAGTGAAGGTTTTGTCCATATCTTGCAAGCTTTCCTCCAAAGCTGCAAGGTCCTCAGGGACACAGACTGCCCATACTTGTTCATTTTCATAATTAATAGGTCAAGTAAAGACCATAACAAGCATGCCCCAATTATTCATGGGTTCAATTAATTGATTGCAAGAATTCACATTTACCATTTAAATCAAACAAATACATAATTACATCATTCATGCACAATTAAACAAATCAAGTTAAACATTTATCTGATGAGGGAAACATCCACCACCAACTGAGTGAGAGAGGATTCTTTTCCTCCCAACCTTAGACCATACTATAGAGTGTCTTCATACAATATGCCACCCTTGTACCAAGCCATGGTATCACAAGGGAATGATTCAACCGGTCTTTCCAACTCAGATGATTCAGGAAGGTTACTCTCCTTCCTCCACTGACAACAATAGAAGTTTCCCCCTTCCCACTGAGCTCATGGATTCCACAAGTTTATCAATTGTATTTACTTTGCACAAGGGAGCCCCTTCTCTTCTATACAGTCCCTCGACGACCTCCCCTTACCAATGCCAGTTTCTATCTAGTAAGTACCAAGTTGCGACCCTTTATTGCTTCAATATTGATTCAACTCTTCTATTTTTTAGGGAGATCATCAACAAATTGGACAAGCTTCCTATTTTCCTCAAGGAAAGTTCTCCACTTTTTTATTCTCTTCAATTAGTGCCAATGAACGTCTCCGTCCGTTGCGCTTTTACCCTACAAAATTACTATTCGCTCACTCTTTCTTAGAGTATTCTCTTCTGTTCATTGCATTCTCTATTTTCTTCCAATACCACTTTTGATGACTAATTGTTCTCTTTTTTTCCTCTGTCTCTACATGTGATGAATTTTCACCTTTGGCCTCTTCTTCCACCAATCCCTTGGGATTCCTATGGCTTCTTGCAGATGCAACATGCTGTTCTGGGGTCTGAATTCTTGAAGGGGAAATCCATGGTGTCCTATTCGTTAGGTTTTTAAATCGGCCCTTGCCTTCTTCAAGAGACCAAATTGTCCACAGTTATTAACTTCCTCAACCACGGATTTGAATTTCGTTACTAGTCAAGTGGCTCCACATTGACCTGGGCATGATGGTAGGTGTAAGCCCATGTTTACAAGTAAATGAAATCTTGTTAAGCGAGCTTCTTGTTTTATTCACTAAAACATTTCATCTCCACCTCACCAATCCACTTCATCAGTTCCACATGTGATATCATGGATAGTACTTTCAAAGCTCTTCCCTTCTCAGTCAGTTGGATCGTATTTTCATTAATCAAAACATGATTACAAGTTTCATAAACAAAATCATATGAACTCTTAAGAATAATTACAATCACGGGGCAAAGCAAGGTGTTACATTCCCCTCCCCTCCCCTCCCCTCCCCTTTAAAGAAACACCATCATCGCTGTTTAAAACACCATGTATATACAATTATACAAAAAACAAAAATGGGTATGCCAGTCTCATGGAATCTTCCAACTCCCATGTAGCCTCATTTTCTCCAAAGTGTTTCCATTGCACCTTGACCTACATGATGGCTCAATTCCGGAGCATTGCTTCTTTGCTATTCAAGATGCATTGAGATTTGGGCTAGAACTCTCCCTATGGTTCCACGTGTATCATAGTCCAATCAATGACATGATTAGGATCATGAACACATTTCCTTAAAAAAAACACATGGAATACATTATGAACTTTAACAGTAGGTGGTCAAGAAAGTATGTATGCTACTGGTCCTATTGTCTCCAGGACTTCAAATGGTCCACAGTAGTAGGGTGCCAATTTAGCACACATTCCCATTCTCAGGGAACTTCTCTTGGGTTTCACTCGGAGATACACATGATCTCCCACTTTGAACTCTCTGTGAGTTCTCTTGTTGTCTGCATAGCTCTTTTGATACACATGATCTCCCACTTTGAACTCTCTGTGAGTTCTCTTGCTGACTGCATAGCTCTTTTTTCTGTCCTAAGGTATCCTTGGATTCTTGCCTTATTTGGATCAATGCCTATTTCATTTCCCTCGACAACTCTGGTCCAAGTGTGATTCTATCCACTAGACTATCCCAGTTTATTGGAACTCTACACTTTTTGCCATACAAAACCTCAAACATGTTCATCTTCAATGATTCTTGATAACCATTGTTATAGGAGAACTCCACCAGTGGTATATATTCTTCCTATTGCTTGGGCTAATGTATAATATGCATCCTTAATATATCCTCTAGCACTATGCTCACTCTTTAGGTCTAACCATCTATTTGAGGATGCTAGGCCATGCTAAATGGAAATTGTGTTCCCAAGCCTGCAAACAAGCTTTTCCAGAAAATTGAGGTGAACTTAGAATCCCTGTCCGAGATTATGGTCTTGGTCAGACCATGCAATCTGAAAATTTATTTTATAAAAATGTTAGCAACATCTATGGCCTTAAAGTATAATTAGTAGGAATAAAATGAGTTTATTTGCTCATTTTATCTACTACAAGCATGGTTGTGTCATCTTTATTCACCGTCTTTGGTAGAACGGTAATAAAATCCATGGAAACCGTTTCCCATTTCCACTATGGAATATGAAGGGGATGTAATAGCCCAGTAGGATGCCTGTGCTCAACCTTCACCTGTTGGAACTCTAAGCACTTTACATTGTTGTTGGCAATGTCCTACTTCATTCTAGGCCAGTAATACAACTTCCTTACTACTGTTACTATCTTTTGATAAGCAGGGTGACCTACATAGGGTCTTCTATGGAAAACGTTCATAATCGAACACCTCGAATCTGTTGAATTAGACACATACAACCTATTGTTATACAACAACATATTATCATCCTCAAGTTGATATCCTTCATACTTCCTTTCCCTAGGTTCTTGTTGTAACTCTTATTTCATCTGATTGAAAAACTCATCTTCTTGCAAGAGGGTTTTAATCCTCTTCTTTATGTCAAATTCTCTTGCACTTACTGCTACTAAGTGTATAGTCTGTACACTCCAGCTGAGTGCATCTACCACTTTCTTTTGATATGTTTGATTTCAAAATCAAACTCGTTGATCAGTGCCATCCACCTGGACTGTCTAGCATTCAACCGTGGCTGGTCAAACAAATACTTTAGTCCATAGTGGTTTGTCATCAAGACAAACCTTCTTCTGAGAAAGTAGTGTCTCCACATACTCAGTGCATGCACAATTGTTGCCAACTCTATATCATAGGTAACATACTTCTACTCATGCTCATTCAATTTTTGTGATTCATAACAAATCACTTTCCCTTCTTGCATAAGAACTCCATCGAGTCCTTCTTTTCAAGCATAGGTGCAAACTAAGAAATCCTTGTTGGGGTTCGCAATCTTCAGAACATGGGCATTAGTCAAAAGATTCTTTAGCTGCTGGAAGCTAGCCTCACATTTTTGTGACCATACAAATTTATTCCCCTTTATTTGCAATGAAATAATGGGGTTACCAATCTTGGAAAATACTTTTATGAACCTCTTGTAATATCCAACCAATCCCATGAAATATCTTACCTTTGTTACATTTCTAGGGGTAGGCTAATCCATGATTTTCTTAATATTTTTGGGATCTACTACCACTCCCTCTGCTGAGATTATGTGACCTAACTACTAGATTTCCTTTTGTAATAAATCACACTTACTGAACTTAACATACAACTGGTGCTCTTGTTGGATCACTGAGAGGAGGGGTGAATAAGTAATAGATCAATTTAATCATTTTTAACCATATAATCCAAGTGTTATATCAATGTAGCAT
>CBVK0100228573.1:0-24658 GCA_900067695.1 Picea abies
AATCTAAATTACAACTAATGTCCTAGAGCCGACATAAATAAAATAGCATTACTAATCTAATATGCCCCAGTTAAGGGGTAGTGAGCCAATATTAGGGCTTAACAAAAAACCAGCCAAGAATCACGCTCCTTCCTCTATTTAACCGAACGTGAGAGTTTGACAAGCCATGTAAAATTTCAATACTTTGTTGCACATGACTATCAATGTGGAAGGCCAACCAATACTCATAATGATATGACATTGATAAATTGAATTTGCCTTCCATTTCCTTATAATTCTGCACAAATTCATCCTTTGGTTGAGATGTCGAAAATGAACATGTCAAAGGAATCATTACACTGCTTTCATCAATGTTGTCAAAGTTCTCCTTAAAAGAGATGGGTTCCTCGGGAGGAGGGTGGGGACTTGCATTATCTAGATATTCAACAATTTCAAACTCAAAATCACCAATTTCCTCAAAATTAGTAACCAACTCATCCATGGATTCATCCAAAATTTCCCCATGAACTTCCTCATCTTTTTCACTGTCAAGTTCAAGTTCAAGGGGGTCTATATATTCAATATAGGTTTCTATGAAATTAGCTTCCATGATCTCCAATCGATCTTCCATGGCCACAAACTGTTCATTCATGGCTTTACACTGTTCTTCATGGGAAAACTGCATGTTCTGAATTACTTCATTAAGCTCCTCAATGGGATCTGGTGGAGCATCAATCGTTATATTTGAATTGATTATTTCAATAGCTGGAAGATTCTTCCTCTTCCATTTTTCCATAAATTCATCAACCAACTCATTGTAAATTTCATCTGGACAATCCCCAAATCTCTCCAAAACGTCATGCAAAAAATTATGTATGGTCTTGATCAACTTATCTTCATGAAGAAGAAACCAATCACAAGCAGATCCATGGCCCTCCAAAAGAGTCCAGGAAAATAATCTCATAAGAGCATCCTCATAGATAGGTGGATCATGCAAACCATCAATTAATTTCCAAAAGGCCTTAAAATGAGCACAAGCATCAACCCCCTCATGAAATTCAAGCACATTGTCAACAACATCTTCAGGTATATCATTAGGATAACCAACTATTTCTGAAAGATCAAAAGGTTTCATGAGTTCGCTCATTGAATAAGAATCTGGGACCCAAAATTACTAAGGATCCAAGCAGAAGGGAAACATGCTAGCTTCATCCAAAAATCTTTCCAAGTTCAAAGATGAAGTAAACAAGTCATGAGTTCCTTCTTGAAGAATACTTTGTCAAATTATTTTAGAGTGGAGTCACCAGATGACCAAGTTTATCAAACAGACAAGGGCATCAATCAAAGAAAAAACAAGAAGGAAAACAAAATTTAGATTATTAAGTTTGGAACAAGAATTGGATACCAATGAGTGCTTCTTCTCCAAGACTTTCAAGCAACCCACAAAGATTTCTCCTTGTAGTATACTTGCTAGATGTTTTCAATGGAGTTGCCACTTGGAAAGGAACCACACAAATCTAACCAATGCAAGTTCAAAGGATTTTAGGGACTAAAGTTTTTATTGTTTAGTTCTTAAAAAAAAATGAGTTAAGTTGTTTTGACCAAAGATAAATGACTTATCCCCAGCAACGGTGCCAAAGATGTTGTCGTCCTTATACACACTTGCAAACGTGAGCCAATTCCTACTCACTTAATGTTTCCTTGGAGGCACAATGCCTAGGTTCAAATCCCACGCTGTCAATTTGTCTTGAACCTCTTCCGTCTAGGCTTACTCCTAGGGAAGCCAAGGGGGGTAGACCCTAGTTTCTAGATGTGATTTAGAGTTTAAGTTCTAGGAGTTGTTTTTAATTAGTTAAGGTTTAGGGGGAGTCTAACCTATGATGCTAAGGAAACAATGTAAGATGCAAGAGTTTCTATGTCAAGAAAAAATTTCCTTAGGTCAACTAAGACTAGTGCCTAAGGTTGGGCAAGGGGTCAACTAAATGTAAGGGTATTTAATTACAAGTAAGATTACAAGATATACTTATGCTACAGCAAGGTTAGATTCATACAAATAAATAATGCTAGTTACACAATTGTACAATAAGAGATACAAATTTTACAATAGGACAAGCTAACAATGTGTATTTAAATGTGCAGGAAATTAGATACAATCAAGACGTGATCATCATCAACACATTAAGCCTATCAATGGAAACATCAACACCCAAAAATCACAAGGACACTTAGAATATTTAGAAGCTTTAAATGCAAGTGTTCCACAATAGTCAAGACACTTAGTTAATTAACCACAAAGCATTACTTGTATATGAGATTTGGAGATTATACTTGCAAGTATTAAACCTTAAGATATGTCAATTTAAACCAAGGTCATTAATTGCTTAGTGAGTTAAGGGGTTTTTAAGATTTGAAATATTTTAATTACCTTAACTAAGTGTTTGACCAAAAACCTCCTCCCCCAATTACCAAATGGTTGCAGGATTCTCAAGAAGTGAGGCAACGAGGCCTACCCTAGCTTCACATGTCAACCCTAAAGAACTGAGTACTCCAGGAAAGGATGTCGCGCGCTGTGAGACCGTCCCCGGCCTAGCACCTTCTGTTGTTTTCCTCAATCCCCATATTAGATGGAGAAGATGGTGGTTTTAGGTACCCTATTAAGTCTATTAAGTTTATATTATCAATTGGTTAAGTTTTTAGGTGTACTGGAGAGTGTTTTAATGACTTTAAGTTGCCTTAAAAAGGTGATTTAATGTCAAAACCGAAAATTTATGCATCTTATAAAGATGTGTTGTTAAGCATGAAAAATGAAGCACATTAACATATGTAAAGTATGTAAAGATAGAGCTTAAATAAAGCTTTAATGCATCACCATTAGTTAAGCCACAACATGAAAAGATTGTAAAGAAAAAATGTTAATGAACAAGGGCAAGAATAGCTTTCCAAAGAAAAAGAGAGAAACTCAAGCTTATTACAACTTATCTTATGATTGTCAAAACATTAAGAGAAAATGTTAAGTGTGAGGAATAAAGCTTAAGATTTAGATGTATGCCTACACCATCAACATATCCAACAACACATTAACCTAAGTGATGGAAAATGGGCTTTAGCATAAAAGAGAAAACCATTTATTATATCATCAATGTATTAAACTATTAGGTATTGGATTATAGAACGTGAAAATGAAATAGAACTTTAGATATCCTTAAGACATTCAAAATAGATTAAGCAAGTTGATTATGCCCCAAGGGCTTAAGCTAAGGGTTAATGTATGAATGAGATCTAGATCTAGAATATTTTAACCATCAAAGCATTAAGAAATCATTAACACATTATTTATCCTAGCCTTACGATTTTGAGGATGTCTCTCCCAAGGTGTAGGCAATTATTAAGATGAGAAAAGCTTGAAAGAGAAAGAGAAACAACAACAAACCACTCAATGGCACAAGGTGGAGGCAAGCCTACCTTTATTGTGCCAAAGGGGTTGAGAAGTAAGAAAGTAACACCAACTATCAACAAAACACTTGCTAACCCCACGTCCTAGCTTAGGAAAATGATTCGGAGATAAAAAATTGAAACTAGATCTATCCCTAAGCTCACATGTGGAAGGTAGGTCATACCAATTCTCCTCCCAAGCTATAAGCCACTAAAAATGACTCAAAATGAGTAGATCTATGCAAAAAAAGCTAGAAAAGAGAGAAGGAAGGTTGAGATTTGTTACCCACTTGAAGAGGAGGGTCTTGGAGTGTTGTGTGATTGATTTTGGGCAACATAACCCCATCAACCTGTTAAGAACCTGCAAAAACTAGCAAGCTATGCTTGCTAGAAAAGATACACACAACCAATAAAATGAAGAAATTTTTTTGTTTTTGGGGCAGAAATTTTTCTCATAAATATTTTATGATAAAAGTAGATTAAAATGACCAATCTATGATGTTAAACTAGCTCGGAATACGTGTCGCAAAAACATGTCTCGGACAAGAAATCATGAAAAATGAAAAATAGGGCTCAAAGATTCCTTCTAATATCCCAATCTGTGACACAATTTACAAATATGAACGAGGTATTTATTATTTGGTTTGTCCTCAACAAAAACCTCTCAGGGATTTTTGAAATTCCTCTCCAGTTGGTCATAAATTGATCTTGAAGTTGACCACTAAACCAGTAATTTACGCAGTGCGACCTGTAGCCTGTGCGTAGGAAAATCCACTGCGTGACAGCATCCTATGCGCGACAGACCACTGCATGACGAAATCCACTGCACGAGAAGATCCTATGCACGGAAACCTTCTTTGTGCGACAACATCCTCTGCGTGTCAACATCCTCTGCGCGACGACATTCTCTACGCGGCAACATCCTCTGTGCGGTGCACAATGAATTTTGCAGTGCGTAGTGAATTTTGCAACACGTAGTTGCAAATTGAAATGGAAATAAATAAATGATAAGCTTCCTTTTGAAACTAGCCCTTGGATATCTTATATGATGCTAGGCATAAAAACAACATGGGTGCTAACAAGCATGACTTTGCAAATTTTTGACAAACCTCTAGCCTTAGCCATGAAAATCATGGTGCTAACAAACAACATGCCATACTTTGCAGGGATATCAGTAACAACCACATCCATCAGAATAATTTTTACAGGAATCTATGCAAGATTAACCACTAAATATTTAATTATACCCATACATTTAACTTTTATCGAATCAAAAGAATATAGATCTCTGTATGGTCTGGTAATTTCGAGGCCCTGTTTTTCCATAATAGCTCTAGGAATCACATTGTGGGAAGCTCCAGAATCCAACATGAAGTTATGGAGCAGATGATCATGCACAGTTAGCATGATTTAGAAAGGAGAGACAGAATATTTGGCATTTTTAAAATGTGGACCAAACATTATAGTCAATTTATCATCTTGTAAATTTATAACATCCGCATGACTTTCAACATCCGAAAAGTTTATCATTTTGGCGATTTGTTTTCTATATGTAGCATTTTTTTCCAGTTCAACCAGAGGCACAGAGATCATGATTTTATTAATTTTTTTTTCTAGATCATGATCTCTATCTCCCTTTTTTATGATTTATTGGTTTGTGTTGCTTTCGTTTCAACTATCTTTATTCTAGCAATCTGCATTTTAGCTGCTTTTGTCTTGGTAGTCTATGCTTCAACTGACGGTTGAGTTGCCTCACTCGCTTTACTTCTCGACAATATTTTCTTCGGTTGGGAAGTTGTGATATTTCTATCTCTAGGCCTTAAATTATACTTTTGTTGGAGCTCGACCATTATATTGTCGGTGATTCCTTGATAAGCAGAATCTTCTGTAATATTTATGCTATCATCATTATTAAACCCGTATTCTACATTTAGAGATCTTTCATAGTCTTGCCTCATCAAATGAGGTTCTGGACAATCATCATCAAGATTATTCATGTCTTCCTCTAACTCCTCAAAGTTTCGCATGCCATCTCCTCCTATAAAATTTTCGTTTTTAAAGGGGGCCTAAATCTTTTGATCTTTATTTTTTATTTGTCTTTGTTGAATTTGAGGGTTAGGATTTCTTCTAAAATATTTTCTAGAGAATTGATCCATTTTAGATTGGTCTAGTTCCATATTTGAGATTTTATTTGATAATTCTTTGATTATTTTTTCCATGTCATCCATCTTATCTTCTGTAGGCCTCCCAGATCTGGAGGGTCCTTCTTGTTCTCTAAATCATCTAGTCTCTTTATTTCCCATTTAGATTTTAGCTTTTAACATCCTCAATGCCATCATATTTGACTCAATTTCTACAACATTGTCCTGCATTCTAGTGAGATCAAAAGATCTCATTTACCTAAACAGTGGGGCAAAATCAGGCTCAAAAGCCTCGACGAAAGTCACTTTTGTTATAGGTTGGGAAGGTTTAACCTCGATTGGAATCTTGTTATATAGCTTATTAAATCTTTGAGTGAATTTGAGAACTGTCTTTGAATTTTTCTTTCTTAGAGATCTGAACTCGGTTAAATAATAAAGCTAATATTTCCTCTCTCCCCATTGTCTGAGAAAAGAATTTTCTAACTCATCATATGTTCTTATAGAACCTAACGACAGTCCTCTGAACCAGGTTCTCACCTGCCCTTCGAAAGTTTAAACTAGTAGTCTTGAATAAACATCCTCATGTTTAAGGCCAAGGATATCAATGAATTGATCAAAACAAATTATATGTTCAGTGGTGGTTAAGTCTCCCTCTCCTATAAACTTTGGCAGGTTTTTCATATAGTTTCTGGGTAAATCATGAAGGGGAACTCAGAGGACTAAAGGAGCATAACTAACAACCACTTTAGAAAAAATTCTAAGAGGTGGGGGTGGTCCTTGACCACCTCCTCCTCCTCCTCCACCTCCGCCACCACCTCCTCCGACATAAGCCATCGACAATCTAAAGGGTGAAACTTGGATATTATATAGAGGATTTTCAAAGATGTGTAGTGACTTTTGGGCTACTTTGGGATGAAGCAAAATATGTTCTAGGAACTGATCATCAGGAGATAGAAAATCAAAAAAGGGGGAAAAGGAGAGATGAGGGCTAGGTTCTTCGGATTTGCAGGATATATAAATGGGAGAACCAGCAGGAGTTGAATCAGAGTGTAAGATATATTCTTCAATACTTTGAGAGGTTGGAACCTTTAATTCAAGGACTGATGGAATATCAATCGAAGAAGGTATTGAGATGGATTTTTACCTTTATTAGTAAAAGAGGCAGTTAAATCAGTCTCGGCTTTAATCTTGGGTAAGACTAACTCAGGGTTTATAATTTCGACTTCAAATCTATCAGTCGATGTTTCTCCGAAATAGATTTGGTTGGAACCTTCTTGCAAAGTTAAATGTTCAGGTGGAACCTTAGCATTATACTGTGTGGGTTTGGGTTGGTAAACCTTACTTGTGGGTGCAGTGGTCTGCTTAAGGTATCCCCTTGGTTTTAAAAAAATTTCAGGGTCGAATACAGGCATAGTCTACTTATCCTCTGGATTCTTTCTAGTATTCCTTCAACTTAATGCCACTTTATTAATGGTGGATTCGCCAAGTGAAAAACAAAAGTTATCCTTAATATGGTATTCAATCTTTTTTCACTATCAAAGAGAGAAACTTACCATGTCATTCTCCCAGGGAAAAATAACTTATTTTCTTTGTCCCCAACAACGGTGCCAAAAAGATGATGTTCCTGAGATTAAACTTAAGGCTCAAAGAATAATGTCAGGCATCATGAATTAAGGAAGATTTTGTTTTAAAGTTCTTTTTCTTCCGTTAGTTATGTAAGAAGTAAATCCTCAAATGAAATTAATAACTAAACAGAACAGAGGTCGTGTTTCGTCGTCTGAGTCAATTTATCAAATTGAGTGATGAGGGAGAAAATTACAAAACTATTAAACAAGTTAAGGCATCAATGACAGAAGAATATTACCATGTTTATAGTAGAATAAAAATGGAATGTAGTCCTAAAAGGATATATAATATAGTGATCCAAATAACCTGCAGGCCTTGTATTTGCTAATAGAAAATACAAAGGAAAAACTTCTTGTTTATCAAATAAATAAATAGAATGCAATCACGGTAGATGTTGTACTAAATTGTAATCATTCACTTGTCAATGAGTAACATAAAGAAAACTAGAGACATGGAATACAAGAGAAGAACATAACTTAGACTACACAAAATTTGGAATCCCTATCTGCACTTGTATTAATACTCACAAAGGATGATTTTTCTTAGCTACAATACGACAAGAAGCAGCCTTTGTTCATTCTTTTGAATATGTATTTATACAAAAGATACTCGACCCTAAGCGGTTGGAATTCTCTTTATTTATAAATAGTCATGGTTACAAAATGGGGAATTTGGAACGCTTCACTTGAATCGCCTCTGTCTCTTTCTCATGCTGGCAGAGGCGTTTTTCTTACTTGTTCTCCAGTTTAGACACAAATAGTCTCTAATCATGACCTGTACAGATGATGTGTATATGTTACCTCATTGGTTCTTGGAGGTACTGCCTTTTCCTCGCTCAATACATTCAACACACCTGCTTACAAATTGTACCACCAATCTGGAGGGTTCTGTTACAGCCTTTGCCTCAAAAATATATAATTTCTTTTCTAATTGTGGCAATTTATCGTCCATTCTTTTGTCTTCTAAAGTAATTGACTGTAGCTGCAAATTAGGTTTCACTAGCCATCTATCTATTTGAGTAATATCAACATGTTTTAACTACGATATTTCAGCCTGAGCTTCTTCCAAGTTTTCTTTGATATTGAATTGATGCTTCACTATGTAAACTTGTCCCATTACTTCAAAATTATCATCCTTTTTGAGGCCTAATGACTCTTTATTGAGTGAATGAAAATATTCTTCACAAACCTCTTTGATTTCCTTACCCATTCTTTTACTTTCGGCTATATTAGCTTCCAAGGTCTTCAGTATTATGTCACCTCTGACTTGTTTTGAAACAAAAAACCTAGAAACCACAGACACTCCTTCTCTAGGCAATGACACAACCACTTCTTGTAAAGTAGTCTGAGAAGCAATAGCCTCTCTCTCCCTAAAACAAATGTTATCCAATGATTGATTTACCACCTGAAAATGATTTTGGATAGATTCTACCTTATCAAAAAGGCTTCGTTGCGATGATTCCAGTTTATTACATACCTCCAATGCCTGAGCTTGGAAAAAAGTTACATCTATAACCATGTTCTCAGTCAAGTTCACCTTGGCCTGTAGTTGCTTCACCAATTCACTTTATTGAATGGTCTCCTCTCTACTCGCCTGTACATTCTTGTGCATATTGATGAGGCTAGATTTGAGCTATTGAATTTCCTATCTATCGTTGGCTCTAATCTACTCAAAACCTTTGTTTCTACAATTCGTATTTGATTTTGCAATTGAATTATCATCAGATCCTTCTTCTTTAGTTGGTATTTTAAGTTTTTGATTGAAAATTGGTTCTCCATTGCAAAAGATCCTATCGATCCTGCCACCTATGTAGTGAAGTCCTCTTCTTCCAAGGATTTTCCATCCAATAGCACCATGTGTCTTTTGATAGTTGTACCTTCCCTTTGGTGTGTTTCTCTTTTTACTATAGCCCTTATTTTCCTTCTAAAAAAGAAATCATAAGGAGGTATCTCTTCAGTCAAGATAGGTGTAAGATCCTCTAAGAACACTACCTTGGCAGTCGGATTTCCTTTGCTAAAATGCAACAGTTTGATGGAATGGATTGGACTGCCTATCTCAGTGGATGGTGGTTTCTCGGCCATGTTAGTAGTTGTTTCTATTTAGGTCTTGATTTGATATTTAGATTGATCACCTGATACATTTTTCGCTGTGGTGTCTCCTTTCTCAGTCAACACCTCCGTATTCTCCAAGCTTTCTCAGTTTTCTTGCCTACTGGAGCTCACTGTCTCTAAATATGGATTCTTCATTTATTGTGTGGCTGGAAGCGTCAAGGTTTCTCCTTACAATACTTTGGGGAGGCTATTCCTTCAATGCCTCTGGAAGTTATAAAACTCGGTTATTTTATCTGGTGACAGAGCTTGAACTCGACTTAGGACCTCTTGATAATACCTTGCTCCTTAGAACATATCGTCCTGAGGGGACTCTTCATGTTTATGTCTTTTTAGATTGCAGCTGGCCATGTGATTACCTATGATATTATGTGGATCACACTTCTTGAATTCAATATCGACCAACCTGATTTCTCCTAGAGCCACGGCCTCTACTTTTGAATGGTCAAAATCCAGTAAAGAGAACGTTCCAATCTGCAGGGAAAACGAGGGCCATACCTTTTTTTGTACTTCTTTCAAATATTTAATAATTCCCCCAAGCATCGTTTGGTGTGATACTTTGTAGCACACCAGTCGATCTGGTAAAAATTGGGGAAGAGCATGTGGAGGAATTGAACAGCCGAAAACCTAATATAGGAGAAATGCTCCTCAATATACTAGTCTGCTATCTTTCCCAGATTAGTCACAATTTTGTCGAAAATTTTGGGAGGTTGGTAACCATATATAGCAGTGTGCATCTACACCACCACCCAGTTGTAGATTTCATAAAAGAAATATTTATCCTTTTCCTCCCAAATCTAATGATAAGTATGTATTGGTTCAACACTATTTGGAGTCCAGCTCTAACCCATCAGACGGAAAGGCGTCATAAAACATACGACATTCGTAATATACGCCGACATGAAAAATGGGGTTGATTGCCCTTTGGATTTTAGTGACTTATACTATGTAATCTCTCTAACCAAGTTGTCGGACAATATCTTGGCCCAATCAAAAGAATAACCCTCTGCTACCATTTGCATAATGGGCACCCGAGGTAAAGAGAAATGGGTTGTGTTCTCTTTCCCATAGAGTCTACACATCATCATTTTTATATACATTATGTGAGGTTCTAGTGCGTAAACTGCATATACACAATGAGAATCATCTATTCACTTCTCAGGATGAGATTACCAGTCCTTAATTAAGTCGGGAAGTTTTTTTCCATATTGGTCACATTCCTTCTTGTTAAAGTCGACTAGGAAACTGGCATTGTAAATGAAATTGGGTATAGACGACAATTTGTACATTACCTGTAGATGTTTGGGCCAAAAAGATCCAAATGAGACCTTTTGTGAGTTGACGATGGTTATGGTTGGGATATCCACATTCTCCAACACCCAACTGATCATATGATTGTAAGGTAATATCCTTTCCCTCATCACTATCTTATGTAACTCTAATTGGGAAACAATTTTGTATTTGGTAGATAGGTGCTCCTTCTCATTGTCTCTTGAATTGTCTGAGCAATTTACCAATTCATACTGTAGGATATTGAATACTTGTGTCCAGGATTTAACGGTGTCTATGCTCCTGGGCGAAGTGTCTAAGAGGACATCTACATTCTGGCTCGAACTTTCACCAGTCATTCTAGGTGCTTTTCGTGGAGCCATGATATCAGGCCTTTGAACTCTGTTATCTGCCACAGGAAATTCGTAAAATACTTTAGCTGGAAAACTTACTGCTCAGTAAAAACGCACAATGAAATTCAAAATTCAAAACCCTTTTCCTTTAATTGCATCGATCAACTGATACCTTTATTGAGAGAGTATTTTCTTTCCTTAATGAATAATATTTAGGTGATGGCCCAAGATATTATTGGAATGATTGTCGTAAATCCATTATTAATGTCATTGATTTTTTCGAAGTTCATGCTTGGGAAAAGCACATACGAAATTTGAATTTATCTGAGTCATCATTAGACAATGAATTAATTAAGAGATAATCATTGTTAATGCCTTAGCTAATCGTACTTATCATTAATTAAATTTCAGAATTTTGAACCTCAGGAGATCCTATAAAAGTTTGAGCTATAACTTACGAAACACGAAATCACGATGTGGTTAATTAATTTAATCATGTTTAACTTTTTAATTAATTGTGATTAACCTTAAAGATTTCGGGGTTTCGAATATTGGGATATTGATAGTTTTTATATGTTAGGATCCCTGAAACACGAAATCGCGATAAGGTTAATTAATTGCTAATTTTTTTAATCCTTAATTAACCCAATTTAATGCTTAAGACAATTTCGTGAATTCAGGTATCGAGACTTTGGAAATACTACATGTTGAACCTTCATGCATTGCAAAACCCCGAAACCCGACATTTTGAAAGAAACCTATAGTGATTTGATTTGTTAATGAGTAGGCATCTCCATAACTTTTAAGAATTTAGGATCATTTGGTTAGATGTGAGACTTCATCAACGGTTAGACTCAAGCGCGCAATGTTTTTATTTAAATGAGAATAAAAATTATTTAAATTCTAAAGATTTTATAGATATATATATGTGTTCCAACATAGATCATCGATCCTTGGAAAAGGATACTTGTTCTTAATGGTCACTTTGTTCAATTGTCTGAAATCAATGCACAATGTCAACGTCCCATCCTTCTTCTTCACGAACAGGACCGAGGCACCCCAAGGTGACACACTTGGGCATATATACCCCTTCTTTAGAAGTTCTTTAAGCTGCAATTGCAGTTCTTTAATCTCTAGTGTACTCATTTTGTAAGGATTTTTCGACACTGGAGCTGCTCCAGGCATCATGTTCATAGAGAAGTCAATATCTCTCTTAGGGGTTAGTCCTGGTACCTCCTTGAATACATCTTCATAATATTTTAATACTACATGGCCCTCAAGATTTGATACTTTATCCCTTGATGCTTCCTCCATGTGGGCTGCAGATAATTGACAACGTTTCTTGTAGCACTTCTTCAGATGCATTTTTGAGATTTCTCTGACAGTAACTGCCCTTGGGATTCCCTGCACTTTCCTTGGGTTTCCTTCCTCATCTAGTAAAGTGAATTCCTTGCTACAAAAATCTAATATGGCATGGTGTTGTTCCAACCAATCCATCCCAATTAAACAATCATAGGAACCTAATGGAAAAATGTTCAATTCAACCCTTGTGTCAAGTCCATTCATGTCCACTGAAAAGGACTTAACCAACTCCACAACCTTTCTTTTGGCTCTTGTAGCCAGCTGCACTAGCCAATATTTTCCATGTTTGCTTCTTGGTAAATAAAAAATTTCCACCATTCTAGGATCTATATAACTATGACTAGCCCATGAATCAATTAAAATAGTAAAGGCATGGTTTTTTATCATACCTTCCACTTCAATCATATGTGACTGATATTATACTTGATTGTTGTCTAGGGTTGCATAGATCCTTGGTATTCTACTACCCATGTCCTCCATTGTTTCGACCTATTGAACATTGTGGACAACTCTCACTTTGTCACTTATGTGGGGGCAATCTCTGTATCTATGATTTCCTTTACAACCCAAACATTCCATAGGTGGTTGTCTTGGCATTTTCCCACCTAATTCTACCTTCCTAAGCTCTCTAGAATATGGTTGTCCTGGAGGAATTAAATTGAAAAAGGGTGGTTTAGTTCCCTTCTTCTTCTAATCCATCTTGAATTTCTTCTTGTCTTCCCAAGCCTTCCAGAAAATAGGTTTTTCTCTTTGTTGCACATATAGGCATTTTTCTCTTCTTATCATTTCTTTCATAGTTTTAGGATCATCATACTAGATCTTGTCATTGATGGAAGGTGGTAATCCACTTAGATACCTTTGAATTTTGATAGTGTCATCTTTGATGAAAGGAACATACTTCAACAATTCCAAAAACCTTCATTCTTATTCATCAATGGTCATGCTACCCGGCTTGAGTTCAAAGAACTCTTTCATCTTTATGTCATAGTATCTCTTAGTAAAGTATTTATTTTTGAAATACTTCTTGAATTCCTTCCAAGCAATAACTTTCTCTTTAATGTGTTTCACCTGCACAAGCTGATCCCACCACATGGATTCATTTCCTTTTAGTTGATACATTGTGATTCTCCCTTCTGCATGAGGGGAATAATTCTGCAATTGGAAATATTTCATCATGCCAAGAAACCATGCCTCAGCATTCTTCCTCCTTTTGGTGCTCCCCATCAAACATAGGAGGCTTAATCTTGTTCATTTCTCCCTTCATCTCATCCACTCTAGATCTCCTGTGTTTTTTAGTAGGAGATGGGCTTGAGCTACTGTGTTCCCTCCTCTTGGAGTATCCTTAGGAGTGATGATGGTGTCTTCCAACACTATTGGATTTCCTCTTCACATTAGGGGACATGTGACTTACTGATTTACTGGAGTCACTCTCCTTATCCAATTTCCTTTCTATCCTTGCCAGGCTCTATATCAACTTTATGTTGAATTCTCCCTATTGATCCCTAGGTTTCATGAGCTTTTTGTTGTCTGCTCGGTGATTCTGGACATCTTTTTGCAATATTTCAATAATTTTCATCATGATTCCTTCCTTATCTATCTCTTCTCCATGTCCATTGGAGTTTGATCATTCAATTCCCAAACGAACATCCATTCCTATAGCTTCATTTTCTGAACTAGAAGCATTATGTGCCTCCTCCATTTTTCTGCACTCTATGGAAATTTTGTTTGGTTCTAACAATCGTTAAACTCTGCAAACATAATGTGAAGTCAACCAATTTTTTTTCAAGCCACCCGTCCTTAACAAATTTCCACAGAATTCAAAACTAATCTGATTCAAGAAAAACGTTCAGATTTCATTCTCTGGATTTCTCGCTCAATCAAGAACCTCCACAGATTTCTTCTTTTTGAGCTTTGCTATGTTTTGCAATAAATTCCAGGCACTATCCTTTTTCTCTTAGCCCCCAACCCATGTGACCACGGGTTATGGCCAAGCACTTAGCTTGATAGGTGCTTGCTCGTGACTTTGGGTTTCGGAAGTCTTCAAAGTACATCTCATCAGTCTCTTGGAGTTCTGAATTAACGAACTTGCGAAGTAAGGTGGATCAACCATCCACAAATACTAAGCATCCAACAACTGACACACACTATGGAACTTTCCAACATTGAAGCTCCGGGACTTCAGGGCTTCGGAGCTTCGGGTTTCATAATTTTTCACTCTTGCTTCCTTCCAATCTCCCGAATTCTGAATTTTCGGACTTCTTTACCCTCTGGGTCCACATAGTACAGATGTCACCAAATCAAGTGGTGGCACATGGCATGCCTATGGAGGTCCATGTCACCCTTAGCGACATCATACAGCCCCACCATGTCTGCTCTTTTGCTTCGAAAGTTTGTGCATTTGCACATCCCACTTCTCTTGATTGTCGAACTCCAAAGTTATGATCTGTCGGGAGATCTAACGGTAAGGCTTCTCTCCAGATCTACGATGTAGATCTTCCCCGAGACTTTGGAGCTTTGGGATTCAACCTTTCTCTTTTTTTTGTATCAAACTTCATTGAAGTCACAAAGTCCGAATGGATTCTAGGTTAAATTTCTTCTGCACCTTCTCCAAATCTGACGGTCATAAAGGATTTTTCTTCCTTCCACACAGCTCCTACGCCCCAACACCACAATTGTTGTAATTTCTTTCTCGGTGATCAAATACCACATCTATCACAATTTTACAATTTTGCTACTCCTCCTGAGCTTCATAACATGACCAAGGTAACCTCTTGGCACTCAAGAATGTTCTGAGATTAGAAATTGGTTCTTATTGACATAATTTCCACTTGAAACCTTGGGTCCAATGACCACTTATCCAACTCATCCAGGCTCAGCATTAAAACCTTGGCTCTGATACCAAATTGTAATGTCCCCAGCCATCACTAGGCCTACCGGGAAATGCTACACAATTACCTGGTCTTTTATGATTAGCTCTGATACCATAATGTAAGTCCCCAGCCACCAATAGGTCGGGAAATGCTACTACACAGAACATACATACATACATACATACATACACACACACACACACACACACACACACACACACACATATATATATATACATATAATGAATTTTAATAAAACAACACAAAGATACTACTACCATACAGACTCAAATGGAATTAACAGTAATTCATACATGCAACGGAATACATGATAACATTTCAAAGGCACAGACATGCATAAAATATATAATTAAGCATGGAAATGATACTTATATTTTAACTGGAGTAAAACCACCAACTGCGTGCAGACCTTCCACGAACCTCCCAACCTTAGACCACGTTGCTCATCACTCTCAACAGTAGGTAACGCCCGAGTTGGGACTAAGCTCCACCAAGCAAGGGATTCCTAGGATAGGAAAGGCAAACAAGGAAGTCACACAGTTTCAGAGGAAGGAATATCTCCTCAGAGCCACTTACATCCACTGCTCACAGACTCTCATTCCCCACATGCTTGTCCCACCCTAGGAGTATGAACCTTCACTGTCACATAGTCCATCGATTTCTCAACCTCCCTTTCCTTTTGCTTCAGCAACAGACCGAACTGGAATTCTCAGAGCTATGTAGAAGCTACGAGACTCCATCCAGGAGAGCTCTCCTCCTCATCACACTCTCTCACCTGGAGAGAGTTGTTCACATGCCCGACAACCTGCCTCTTCAACCACGTGCTTGACAACCCACTTCTTCAAACAATCTTCGACTCAGATCCAGCAAGGTGAGGACAACAACCATTAGTCAATACAACTCAGGAAAATAGAAGGCAACAACCCAAAATGGTTAAGGTATGAAATTAGCTCTGCAAGTGCAGATAGACTAGGTTCACAGACTCACATAGGTTGGCTTCACGGTTCTGTTTTTTAGAGGTGTGTGATTATGCAGAGGTCGATCACAGAGGAAAAACAGGATAGATGGTAGATGGAAGAATGGGGAGTGAACTCCCAACATGATCTGACTCTTCATCTTTAACTGCATGTGCCCAGGTCGAAACCTGTCTTCTTGGCACTGCATGCACTCCATTTTCCATTCATTCCCTTTCCCAGAACTCAGGATAAGATGTATCCCTTTAATCAGATTTTGGAATAATAATAAATTATTATTATTCTCTTGGACTTAAGCCCCTAGACTTAACCCCTCTTTCCAACCTCTCAGCCCCCTCTCCCTTACCCAGCCTAGTGGAATCTTAGTCCCCCATCACTCTTTCTTCGTGGTCGGTCTACACACAACGATGTTTATATTTTATTAATGATCTACATAATTACATATACAAAACCAGGCTCATTGCATTAAGCATCTAGGCTCTCCAACCTAATAAACATATAAGTCTTCATCTTATAAACACTTGGCTCACCATCCTATAAACATAATTATAATTCATCAATATAACTGGGGCTCGTCCTTGGGGTATTACAAGTATATAATCTTCATAACAAGAAATAATTATCGTAAAATATTGAAGAAAGAAAAATGGACAAGTCTAAAATGATGAATGTAAGATTCTCTTATGAAGGATGTTTCATTTCAACTTATGGGTTATTTACATTAAAGGGGATTATTCAAGGAAGAGAGGTTAACATCATTATTAGCATGACCGAGGATGAGAATTCTATTAATATTAATTTGGTGAATCAATTATTTACTTCGGAGCATAACATAAGTGAAAAGACAAATAATTGTTGCAAGAGACGATATGAAATTAAATACTTGCAAGTAACAATTGATGATTATGAATATATATCTCAATTCAATGTCACAACTATGTATAGATAAAAAATCGACATCATTATCGGGCTACCCTGGTTTAAAAGTCTAGGTACCTTCATTTTAAACATAGAAAAAAAGTTTGTGACTTTTCCCTATAAAAAGAAGATGATGACTCTTCAAGACATTACTATGAGGTCAAAATCGATAACACCTTCATCAAAAGAATTTAAGGATATCTTGAAGGTGTTCCTTCCACATAATCAAAACTCGATATCAAAGATGCAAAAAGAATATGATGAATTTATTACTGATAAAAACCCAGAAATATCTCGCTTAAAAAATCATAGTGAAAAACTTCTTACTCAAATTAATAAGTCAAGGGATAAAAACCAACGTGTCCAGGAGTTGGAGCAAGAGAATCAAGATCTCGGGAAGAAATTATCAGGAAATGATGAAGAAGCTTCTCTTTTGAAGAACCTTAATCAAAAATTGCTTGAACAAATTAAAAAGAGGAAAGATGAAAAGCCAGAGAATCGAAATATTATAAATAAAGTCACCAAATCAGAGAAGAAATTTCATGCCTAAGGGTTCATAATCAAAATTTACTAACACAAATTAAAATTTTTAAGCATGATAAGAAGACTTTACAAGAAGCCCAAAGGGATTGGATCCAATGGTGGAAAGTGAGGAGTTTTTCACCATTGGGCAAGGTTCAATTCTCATGAGGGATTTACCTAGAAGTGGTCGAACGTGTGTTTTCACCCAGAGATACTATATTAAATGGTATCATGACCTGTGCACACATAAGAGGATCAAAGCCCACCCCCATGTCCTTCAAATTTAAATTCCCTGGGCTGTAGGACAGTCGGTGACTGAGTGTGTTGTTAAGCCACTTCGTGATGTTAAAGTCACCGGTTCAAAACCTGTTGGGAAAAAAAATCCAACCATGTTAAGGGTTGGTGTGGCTCAGGCCAGGTGCGATCCTCGGGTGATTTTGACATCTTAGATGCCCTTGAGTCATGGTTTCTTAGCCACAGGTTAGTCCCACATGTCACGGACAAACTAACAAACAAAAAAAAAAGACTTTACAAGAAAAGATAGATCGCAAAACATCATTAGTCGAAAAGGAAATGATGACAGACCCAATCAACCTTAAAAATCAAAAGGAGGCAAATCCAACTGATGTAAAGAAGTTTTCAAATGTTGAGGTGCAAACAAGCCAGAGATATGAAGAAAACTAAATTCCAAAAGTTAATCAAGAAAAATCTACAAGTATACGAAGTAAAGATCAAGTTGCGAGGATGCCTTATCGACATCCTAATCACAAAAGTCGATACTTCATCCAATCAGCGTATCAACAGAAAAAAAATAACTGCTATGTCGAAGAATATTACTTCCACTACAATTGTGGGTCAAAATAGAAGCTATCAGGGGAGTAGAAATGTATCAAGTTCTTTCCAAGAACCCTATGAAAACCCAAATCCGCAGAAGATCGAATTAGGATGGGCAGACTCCTTTACAATTCGACAGTTCTTCTCAGTGCTTAGAATATCCTATCATCTCGAGTACTCAACGATTATTAACTCAATAATGAAGAAGCATGAGACAATAATTACAAGCTAGTGCAAGAGATAAGTCTTCCATAAAGTATGCTTCGAGGACAAAGCATTTTTAAGGGGAAGGCAATATTATGAACATAAATATACATATAAATGGATATTCATAACATAATAATTAATTAATTAATAAATAATAAATAATAACTATTAATAATGAAAGCACATGTCTCAAATGACATGACTATTGGTTAAGGGAACCCCTGCGTGGATATATATACGAGCCCTCATTCTCACTTGTATATCATCTTATCTATTCATATTTTATACATTATTCCTACATGGATTATTATGTTATATTCCAAGTATTTTGGATTATTCTTTTGTAGCGAACTTTGTTCGTCTCATTCTTCCAGCTGGTTCCCCATCACCCCACTTTTGGGTTGTTTATAATGTATTTCAGCCATCGCAGATACTCTGACCTCACACATTAGGGGGCATCTATTATAGAAATATTTTCCTCACCCTATGCAATCTTTCACAAAAGGCCTTTTTCCATTTCCCCATGCAGACTTATCTTCCCTATTTGTAAAATCCAGAGCCAAAAACAAATATTTTTCCACATGTATGCATCTTGCCTACTATACAACATGCGTATATGCAGGATGCTCCACTACAACCCGTGTACATTGAGATTTTTGCCAGAAAATGAAAATGAAATGTCGGGTTTCCATGTCATGACAAGAGATCTATGATCCTTGGCCTTCCATATATCGAAAATGTTCCAACTCGGCCCTTTAGTTCCATTTTGAAGGCTATAAATGGGTCAATTATGAGCTATGGAAAGAGGAGAAAGAATTCAACTTTGAGAGCAAAGTTACTCTGGAGGAATTATTTACTTCATATTGAGTCTGCATCCCCTTGTCCTTTAAGTTTGAACATAGTGTTCAGCCCCCAATATCTTCCATTATTCATTGAGAACCTCATTGTTTCTCTCTTATGAGATTGCCTTTGGTGGAGGCCCAGCTGAAAGGAACTTAGTTTCTCGGTTATGAACCGTGCCGACATGGAAGTCTGTAACATTTTCACTTCTGTTGTTCATATATTAATAGAAATACTCTTTTCCCATCCAATTGATATCTTGCAAATATTTGAATTATTATTCCCTGGGCATATTTTTCATGTTTATTAATAATAGATTATGCTATTGAATGTGCTAACATTATACAATATCACCATATGCTTACTTTTCTTGGTTTTTGAGGACTAGTTGCAAGTATATTGCTTTGGGTTAAGTGCTCAATGATGGACTTCATCGAATTTCTAGACGAGGTAGCCTTTTATCTTGTCTTATTAGCATATGTGTTTTCATAGCATACCTGAGAACAGAGTTTATTTCTACAGTCATTTCCATCTATTGTGGTTTACCCTAGGCATAGAGATATTTTACTCGTAACACTCTAGCTCTTCGACCTTTGAGAGTTCTTGTTCAAGACACTCATTTTTCTTTCGGAGTGACTTTTCTACGAAATGGCAGATCTTCTGCCATGTGTCCTCCTTAAATCAACAGCTCTGGTCCACTTTAGGACTTCGACACTTTCACCTTCCGCTTTTCTCCAGAGTATTCTGTAACCGAAGTTCTAGATCTGGCGCCATGTGTCCACCTCAAATCAACGGCTCTTGTCCACTTCGAGACTTCGACCTTCGGGAGTTTCAACTCCTCTATTCTCGCTTTTTCACGGAGCGCTTTTACCTGAAGGCCACGATCTATTGAAATGTACCTCCCACAGATCAACGACCACAATTAACTTCGGTTCTTTGGGCTTCGAGAGTTTCAAACTCCTGCGTACTCGTCCCTCCCGAAGTGCTTTCACCCGAAGACAACAGATTTCTAAAACACATCCCTCCGAATCTGACGACCCAGATCTTCTTCGCTCTCATCAACTTCCTTTCGGAGTGTTAGGCCTCTAAAATTCCTGATCTCTCGCCACGTGTCCTTCGCAACAGACAGTTGCGATCTACTTCGACATTTGAGACTTCATGAGTTTGTCACACTCCACACTTGAAATCCCCCGAAGTGAATTTCCTCAAAGTCTCAGATCCGTCGACACATGTATCTTCAAAACCAACGGCCTAGATCTACTTTGATCTTCAGCTCTTTGGAGATTTCACTTTCTCCTTTTCCACAAAACCTTTGAAGTGCTTTCTCTCTCGAGTTGTGGATCTTACACCACCTGTCAACCTGGACAAAGGACGGTCCCAACTGGCTTCAGGACTTCGACAAGTCTTCTCTCCTGTGCACTCTCAAAGGACTTAAGGCTCGTGAACTTTACCTGGATCTGATGGATGTCGATCCCCCGCACTCAGATCCACTGGTTGGGATCTGGTCTCCTACTTAGCGCGCTCCTTTTGATGATTGGACATACATCGAAAGGTCCAAATCTCTTCCTACAGCTGATCTGATGGTTGATGTTTCTCTTCCTCCTAAGCTTCTTTGTTCTCCCGAAATTGGGAAAAACTTCAAGTGTTCAAAGGTTTTGGCCTCTGAACCTTCTGCTATGAGCCCAAATTCTTGGATCTCGACTTGAACCTCTTCTCCTAAGCTTTGGGACTTGGAATAATTCCAACTCTTGCACACTCCTTGTGCTATCTCTTCTGAGCTTCAAACTGGCTCAGAACTCTAAAGGGTCTTGTCCCTTATGCTTCCTTCAAATGACTTTTTTGGTGCCCTCTTGGAAACTCAACACTCTCCTGATATTTCAAACTTGAAAAAGTTCACCTCTTCGCACTCCTTGCGCTCGACTAAGCCTTCAGACAGCTTATTTCAACATTTTGTCTAAGTGTTGGCCTAGTTCACTCCTTGCATAGGTCTTTCTTCAAAGTATTCAGTAACTTTGAGGATCTCCTCGAGTTTATATTTATCTCGGTGTGCCCTCTTGGCACGTTCTCTTCTGAATTCAATTTGAAATTCAGATGTGCACTCACTGTGTTGGCTCACAAAGTCTCCACAACTCTGTCATGTACTCCTTTCATTTATCCCAAGAACCGACAGAAATGCAACAAACTCACGGACATATAGTAAAGTCTATCTATTCCCTGTAGATGGAATCTAACCCACATCTACAACATAGATGACATTCATAAAACACACACAAACACATAAAGAATCATATGCAGGAAAAACTGTTTTTTTCTTCAGTAACATGAATATTTGACTACAATATGTGCAGAGTGGACTGTAACAGAGTCTCATATCTCTCCTCTCATCTCTTCTCTATATTCAACAACCTCTATTGGGCATGAGTTACAATAATAAATAAATAAAACAGGGCTCCTCGAGCCTTTTCCTCTAACTACTTTGGTGGTGTCTCCTCACCCTTTACAACGTCTATCTAATTCAAGAAAAAAACCTAACTCCCACTTAAGTTTCATTACATTAAAGTCTAGGAGTGAAAATCCCAAATCAATTCACTCCCAGATCACTCAAGATCATTCATCTCCCAAGCATTTTGATCTTCTTCAGTTTTTAATCAGTTCAAAAAACAATTACAAGAAAATGTCAATGTTAAGATTCTGAATTGATTCAAAGGCGTGCTAAGGCGCTAAGTTATCTCTCCATGTTTTCTTGATGAATATGCTCCTACATCATTCACTAATTCTTGGGACTAGAAGTATGGCAAAGGATAGATGAGATTTTCCTGAGTCGAGGAAAATATACAGTAGAAATTTTGAAAAATTCAATATGACAAAATGCAAATCCATGCCTACACCAATGGTGATGGATTTGAAGAAGATGAATGATGTTGATTCGGGCGAGATTGATCCACACTTGTATAGACAGTTGATTGGATCATTGATGTATCTGGTTAAAACCAGACCAGATATATGTTATGCAGTGAATGTGCTTAGATAGTTCATGAGTCAACCGAGACAGACTCATTGGATAGTAGCAAAACATGTATTGAGATACCTACGACGCACAATTGGATATGGCCTAAGATATGAATGTAGTGTAGACTTGGGCTTGTAGGGATATGTCGATGTATATTGGGCAGACAATGCAGTGGACTGGAAGAGAACCTATGGTTGTTTCTTTACCTTAGGGTCTTCCATGGTTTCCTGGTGCAGCAGGAAACAGAGCTTTGTGGCATTGAGTACCGCAGAGGCAGAGTACATAGCATTGAATGTGGCAGTCCTTGAAGCAGTGTGGCTTTGAAAGATTATAAAAGACTTATTTGATCATGAGATGGATCCTACTACTATTCATTGTGATAACCAAATATGTGTGAATCTCTCTGAGAACGATGTGTTTCATGATATATCGAAACACATTGAGATAAAATATCACCATATCAGAGACATGGTGCAGAGGAAAACAATACATGTGCAGTACCTTCCTACCCATGAGCAGATTGCAGACATCTTCACCAAACCACTTTCCAAGACGAAGTTTGAGTGCTTCCGTGAGAGACTTGGCCTGGTGGAGAAATCCTCCCTAGATGAGAGGGAGTTTTGATGATTACAACTGCATGAGACATCCTTGAGGACACAGACTGAGTGAGTCAGCCTGAGAGGAAGCCTATTAGTTGGATGTTCCCATGAGATCGGTGTGTGGTTCCTCTCTGAGATGGAGATGGAACGTTGTGTGCCCTTATGTGGGGTGAGGAAGCCCATGAGTTGGGTTTTCCCATGATATGGGTATGTGGTTCCTCTCTTAGACAGAGATGGAATGTTGTGTTCCCCTGTGTGGGGTGAGGAAGCCCATGAGTTGGGTGTGTTGTTCTCTCTAAGATGGATATGAAACGATGTACTGGTCTCCTGTATGCAAAGAGTTGAGATGATGTGATACTTCAGATGATTCTCCTGTGAGACGAGTGAGATAGAGATCTGTTGAGTAGGACGTTCTTGTGGTTGAGCACAAATGGACATGATCCTAGTGGTTGAGCACCATTGAGTGTGTAATCTGATGATTCTCCTATGAGACACAATGAGACAGAGACTTGGAAGTCCCTGTGGCTTAGCACAGGTAGATGTGCCCCTACTAGCTGAGCACTAGTGGGTTTATGAGATCCCTTGCTATATTTTCCAAGATTCAAACTTACCTGTAACCCTATTTGTGATGTAAAGGGTACAGGTCAGCCCCACCATAAATTGAAAGATAATTAATGTAAAAGATAATTAATATGGTAATTCTTAATTATATTTTGAGTTATTGAGGTTGGCCCTGTTATGCCAATAGACACTACTTTTGATATGTCCAGTCTAATATAAATAAAGGTAATTTCCCCATTGAGGAAACATAACACAAGTGTGAGTTCGGGAATTTCAGCAAGTACTTGTTCTTGGGTTGAAGTGTGCACCTCTCTTGGGTGCTAGTCTTCTACGTTTTGTGAGCACCCTTTTGTGTGCTAGGTTTATGGTGTGGGAGGTCTTTTTCTTGAAGATTATAGCAAAGAATTGTTTGGGTCTTATTCCCTTCTTGAGAAGGGTTTCCCAGGATACTTCTTGTGTACTTGTGCATGGTATTTCCTCTTGTGATCTCGGTTGCTGCAACAAATTGTTTATGGTGTAACTGCAATTGTCTATGGTTCAATTAAAATGCTAAAGTTTGAATAAACTTCATGCTTGAGCCTAGCTTAATGAAAAATAAACATGGTATCAGAGTATAGGTCTTGAAGAACCCATTGTATAAGCATCTACCAGTCATCCTCCCTCTCCTACAGAATCGTATGACCCTCCTAGGGTTTCCATAAAATTCATACAACCCTCCTTTATGAGGTTTTCCAACACTTAATACTTTAATGTTAGGGACAAAAAGTGCATAGGAGTGTACGAGATCCTTCAGCACACCTCCAACAAGATTCAAATTGCATTACCGAGCATTTTGATTTTTTATCCCTAGGGTTTCGCAATTTTCTGCAAAAATTTCAGAATTAGGGTTTTTACAACTCAATGAAGGAGATCTTCAGATCACAAGTGTTATTCTATCTTTCAAGGCTTATTTCTAGCAGTCATAAGCCCAACAAAACCTAAATTTGTTATCCTAGCCTAGCCATTAGGTTTTCTATCCCAGTTAACAAGGGT